>LIEC01011897.1:0-145130 GCA_001925005.1 Drosera capensis
AAAAGTATTCTATTGATGAATAGAATTGAGATTTTACAAATCACTCAAAAACTTCCTAAACCGATGCAATCATCGGAGGTAGACACTTTGTATTGTGTTTGATCCCTTTGCTTCTGGAGGATGGGATGATTTTTCAGGCTCAACCCCTTCCCCTTTTATAGTGATGAAGGTAGGAAATGTGAAAGAACCAAAAACGTGTTTTTGGTTTTCACCGGCCACTATTCACATGTGCACCGGCCACATGTTCACCGGCCACTGTTCACACATGCACCGGCCAAGCATTTGGCTGGACCTATCATATTATACTACTCCCTCCTTTTCATGTTATAGAAAACACTTGTCCAACCCAAATGATATGGGTCATAGTTCATTCAGTAACATTTTCACATAAAAAATTATCAAAACAATAATCTGCTTTAATAGATCAATTATCTCCTCTCACAATTGTTACAATAAATTTCACTTTCATTAAAAAAATATTTTTTTACCAAAATTTTCATAAATTTAACACAAATAAGTCAACATGTTACATAAAATATGGAATGGAGAGTATAATTCATCACGATTACGAAGAACCGAACAATTAGTACCTCGGTCATATCGTGTCTGGGTCGGCTTGTGCTCGCCTGTAATGTTCGAGACGACACACTCGTAGCAACAATCAATCCAACCACCTGATTATGGTTTTCACCTTCAACACTATCAACTCCAGCTTCATTTCCAGATGTATTCTCATCTGCCTCCTCAGGCGTGGCAATAACTTCCTGTCATAGCCAAAACAAATCAAAAAATCACTTCACAAATACACTGCTACTAAAGAATCCAACATCTAAACACGGCGCAAACCTTATTCAAATCGAACCAAAACGGAACCGATTCCGCCGCCGTGGACTCCACGTTGACTCGTTCAGACGAAACCTTCATCGATTCCCTCTCCAAATGTCTCGCCTCACCGCAGCCACCGTAGCTTGCTGGCTTCGATGACACCGACTTGGCCAGATTCGCTAGCACCTCTGCCGCCTCAATCTCGCTCGCCGCCCTATCTTCTGAATCGTCGTGGGAACACTTCACCGCCAAAGAAGGCCGCGGCGGCGGGGAAGAGTTTCTCTGTCTGTGAAACGACATCGTTTTGGTCAGACTCCGTTGAATTCGACTGTGTAGGAAACGGAGCGGACAGAGACATATTCGAAAGGGAAAGAGAGAGGTGAAAGTTTAAAAAAGACACGAGGAAATCCGGTTGAGACAGGTGTGAAGCCACATCAGCAGTGGTCAGCTCCCCGGTGGGACCCACGCGTTTCAAACGTTGCCACGTGTCAAATGACTGCGCACTCTGATGGGCCGTGATGCAGATGGCTTCTTTCGGCTGCTACGTGGCAATCAATGGAGATTTGGGAGTTGTGTGGCTGGGGCAATGAGATGGAGGAAAGAGCAGGGGGTGGGGGTGACAGATGATAACATTGTGCCGAGGGCGGCTGAGAGTGCCCAATGGGCTCAAGGACAATGGTGGGCGCCCACCATACCATGTGGTGAATGACGTGGAGTCCTTAACTTGGAAAGAGGGCAATCAAAAATTTCCTCAAAACAACAATAATATGCATAGAATCTAAACAACGAAATATCCATAATCTTGTCCTTGTTAAAGACAAGGAAGAGACGGTTACCCTTGCTTAAGGGAATGCTGTTATGCCACAAATTGGTTACCATGGATCAGGCCCGAAATTCAGTTACTTGAGTGACTCAAAGTCAAAACAAAAACACATACATCGATCTGCACAGCAACGATGAAGCAGTGCAGTCATCATAGTAGAAACTAAAAACTGTGCTGGTAACCATGATTCGACAACAAATTATTAGGGATGGTTTTCAACACTAAAGAGCACGAAGAATCTCTTATCGTCGAGACAATGACGTCAGCTCGGGGGTCATCTAAAGCTCGAAACACGAGGAAATGATACCGGTTTAGTCGGATCTCTTGGAGAAAGCTCGACAAACTCCAATGCCTGGAGGCGAAGTGCGGCAGGGTAATCTGCCAAGCACCCAATCCTCGGGCCAGCTCCAGTAGACCATTTTCGCGATAGCTGATGTGTTGGGCCTGGAAAAGGTCCAGCCCAAGAAGAAAACAAAACCCTTCTTGTAGCTAGTCAACAAAAAGGGGCTGGAGAAGTACCGAAAAACATTCTTACTTCTCCTCACACCTCAATTCTCCTCCAATCTCGCCACAGTAAAATGACGCGCCATCGCCGCAGCAATCCCCGCCGACGACGGAGAGAGAGATTCACAGTGAGTCTCCAGCAAAGTTCATTGGGTTGATAAGGCAAGCAGCAAGTGATCGTTGATTTATGGCAACAACCAGTGTTTGATACACTTGTTGAAGATCAAAGGAGCATTCAAGGAATTGCAACAGGACAGGAAGTTTTAGTGCATGAAGGCAGCTGCTTCAGTTTGTTTTCAGTTTCCAGTGGCCCTTCCAAAACAGGCTTCAAGTTTTAAGTTTTCAGAGCAGGCTTCAAGTTTTAGCTTCCAAAGCAGGCTTCAAATTTTCGGTAAGCTTCCAAAGCAGGCTTCAGGTTTTAGCTTCCAAAGCAGGCTTAGGTTTTCGGTGGTAGAGCAAGTTTCAGTTTTCAGTGAAAAAGCAGGTTTCAGCTTTCAAGCTGAAAATTCCAGAGACACTGGGTGCAATTGTCGAGAAACAGGTTTTTATGAAATTGGGAGTTTGGAACTGGTACTTTCCATTGATGTTATCCCTACTGCATTTCATTGCTACTTCTTGTGTATGCCTCAAGTTTTATGTCTAAAAATTTGAGAAGAACAATTGTACTTGTTTGCTGATATAGTGCAGTTTGCCGGAGTGCGCCCCGTGGTTTTTTACTCTCCAACTTGGGAGGGTTTTCCACGTTAAATATTGTGTCTGTGTGATTGTGGTTGCTTCTCTAACTTCCAACACAATACCACCGTTTCTTGTTCGGTTCTCATTATTCCGTAAATAGTTACCGAAAACCCAACAAGATGTCCCAGCTCGATTGAGTCAAAGGACTTCTTGGAATTGATCCTTTGTAACACAGCAGTTCTTTGCACCTCTCCTTGTGGACTCTGCATGCTGCCGGATAAAGTCCTTTTGTAATGTTTTTCCTGTTGAGTTTGTTCTGGTTGGATAGCAATAAGCTCTTGCACAATGTTCTCTTCATTTTTGAGGGAAATGTCAGAGTGAGAATTCTCAGTATCTGAAGGAACTTCCCTAATGCTGCTGCCGGTGGAGCTGCTACTATCATAGTACGGGTCATTCTCGGCCTTCCTGTTGTTGATCTGCCCGAAAAAATGAAGAGAGAATTCATTAGCCACTCCAGCACTTAGGCTTGCGATTTTCCGATTGCAGTGTTACTTGAGGATAAATGAGCAAGAGGTGCAATGGAAGAGATCTTCTACAAGTTGAGAGGGGGGAAAAAAGGTTCTGTATTGCTTTTGGAATTGAAAAGGAATTGGCTAAAAACAAAGAAATGGTGTTGGAGAGCTTACAAGGAAATACGAAAAAAATAGTGATTATAGCTCATGCACTATTAAAAAAAAAAAAAAGCGAAGCCATAGCAATCACATACCTTAACTGCATCCATGCTGATACCCTTCTCTTGCAGAAATTTCAGAAAGCTATCAAAGCGTTCATTGGAAGGACGATAATGCCCACTGTGAGACGAGATGGACTGCAAAACCCAACTTACCGATAATCAGATGGAACAATTGAAGGAAAAACTCGCAACAAGATCTTCTGGCACACTCATGAAAATTTTGGCGAATGTAATATTTCCTGAGCATGGCCAATAAAGAGTTTCATGAAACAAAACAAAAGAAAGTGAGCAAAGATCTCTCACTTTCGTGAAATGTCGAAGCTAGATTAGCAAATCCGAGATTTACCTTGAACACACCATGCTCGACTACTAGGCGCCCTGCAGCTAAGGTTGCCCCTCCAGCGAGGAAGCCAGAGTGCTGAAATCTTCCCTTCTTTTCTGTATAGGGATTTGAATCAATCCAATATATAAACACACCAAGAAATAACAGTGAATGTCGTTCACATTGTCAACTGATATTAACCATCAACTCACCACACCAGCATACAGTTTCTTGCGGGTACTCATCACAAATATCCACTTGACCTCTTCTTCTCCATCACTCGCATCATTGTTATTTCCATTTGAATGATGAATAACTTGCTCGCCGTCTTGGGAGGCGGCAACGCCAATCCCTCCGCTAATAACTTGAAGAAGATTCTGGGATCAGATAGTTCTACGTGGTATTCTTTTTGTTGTTCTGTTTGCTTTCGATTCAATGCTGAATGTGCTTTCTGTTAATTTGTGTTGGTGATTGCTGTCTTGTGTTCGCTGTCTTGTGTTGGCACTGTTGACTCGTTTTCGATTTCAGTTTGTACTCGTTAATGTCTTTGTTTTGCTGAATTGCATGAGGTCATGTATGTTGTTTTGATGACCGACGTTGTTGCTGTGGGGCTGAATGAATAGATTGTGACTGCTCTGTTGATTGTTATGTATGAAGCAATGTGCATTGATAAGCTCGTTTTTTAGAAGGATTGATTTGATGATAAACAACTCATTTTCTATTCATATAATCAGTTCAATGAGATCATATGGGATGCATTTACTTTTATATATTGAATTTTTTGTTATTTTTCTTTTTCATGTAACTTTGTTATGTGACCAGCGAAGAAATAGAAATTTTCATATCTAATAAAATGGATGATCAGTTGCAGTAGGATAGACATGAAGGACTGACTATTTGATGTTATAGAAGGTTTCATCTTATCAATGTGGCCGCTTGGAATAAACGTTTTGGTTATTGTTGCTGTTAGTATATGGAATCAACATGAAAGGTTATGTATGCAATTTGAACATTGAGTATAGTATAAGGAGAGAAGTTCAATCCTGCCTCCTGTAATTAGGTTCGCGATGAGTTGTGAATTAGTTGTGCTATGAACTATGTTGTATTTAACCAACACACACTCAAACGAACCTGCAGAATATGCATTATGTCCTCATTGTTCATCTGTTTTTTGGTACTTATCGCAAGTAAACAAATCCTGGTTATGTTCTAGATCTGATAGTTATCGTCTTCAGAGTTATTTTATTATGTTTGATGTTATTAGTGAACAGTTGGAGCTGAGGCTGACGATACCATGATCGAGCTTCTCTTGTCCCAAGTCGAGGGCAAGGACCTGACAGAGCTCATTGCAGCTGGGCGAGAGAAGCTTGCTTCTGTTCCTGCTGGTGGTGCTGCTGTCGCTCCTGTTGTAGTTGCTGCACCGGCTGGTGGTGCTGGTGCTGCCGAGGCTGCTCCTGCTGCAGAAGAGCCTAAGAAAGTAGAGGTCGAGGAAGAGGATGAGGAGGTGAGCAGCTAACTGACTTCCTCTTTATCTATATCTTGATAAATTGATGTTGCCTTGCGCCTTGCACTAATACCTTGATCTCTCCTTTGTAAATTGTTGCAGGATTATGTCCTCAACCTCTTCGACTGAGGGACTGAAGCTCAAACCTTGTGGTCGTTGTAGGGAGACTCGCCTTGACATGCAGTTCTCATCAACTCGTACCTTTCACTTTGCCAATAGTTTCTTAACATAACAATTCTGTTCTTCATGGGACATGGTAGTCTGATCTCTGAACTAGGACCATTTGACTGTATTGGTGATCTTTTTTCTCTTTATAGTTGGTTAACTAGGCTGGTTCATTCCACTGGTTTCTGTGATCGTTACTACTAGTTCTTTTCTCAGCTTGCATTAGTGACCTTTGCAGACATCATTGCGACATGGTTTTTATCTTAGTAAAGTCTATGTTATTGTGTTCCTCTGTTGGTTATGATTACTACAAGTTGCATATGGTCTTACTGTTAAGGATATATCCAATATCAAACATTCCGAGTAAGATCCAACGACAATGAGCAACACGAGTCATAAGTCACGAAGATGAATAGTTGATGTACCTGTGTCGATTAATTCGGGTTTACTAACAAGAAACTTTCACTCGTGATTCAAATTTACATATGGAGCTCTGCACTAGCAAAGTATCGACATAAAGCAGTACATGTCACTGATGGAAATTGGTAATCACACGTTGCCACCGGAGGCTAACAAGAGAATGGTCGATTCATAAGTTCTAAATGTTGCATCGACCGGACTAGAAGAGTAATCGTGGTTTTCACTCGTCTGATATGTTGAGAGCTCAGATCTTAGAGGCGAATCCTAGGCCCTCCTTTTCTAGGAGCTCCAAGCTATTCACAGGAGGTTGAAGCTTTGCCACCTTAGCAATAGCCTTGTTCTCATCTGGAGTTCCACTTTCCAAGAATGCACCGACCACTTTCCCATCTTTGATCCAGTATGAACCGAACTTGTGGGTCGGGGATTCTATATCACTGTCCCCGAACAGCACGGTCTCTCCAACATTGTCACCATAGAATTGCCATGAGAGGTCGAAGGAGCGGGAGTAGAAGTATGGAAGATAGTCATACTCTTCAATGCCCTTGCCCTCCTCGCTTACCTTTATCGCCTGCAGGAATGAAAAAGGTGATTTGCTTAACAGGGTTGAGCCGAGAAAAACAAACAAATCAACCATGACTATATTGGCATCTACATAACAGACTCAAAATATCCAAATCAGAGGTCCATGCACAAGTAAACCGGTATAATTCTGCAGATTTTACGAGGAACAAAGTATCATTTAGTTAACAGTTCCAGAGAACTCTCTCCGGCAATAGCTAAGGGAGTTAAAGGATTGATCTCTGATTAGTGCTCAACATGGTATAACACAGTTTGAACGGAATTAGCACCAGAATGATTCCACTTGCCCACCATTTTTGAATTTGATCACAACAAAGAATTTATACAGGTGATTGCATTTTCATTCAATCATCCATCATACAACCAAAAAACCCGGTCTTGAAGTTGTTATAAGCTTCTTTTTATAAAGATATGAACAAGAAAGTATAGACTACCTTCACAGCCTGCTCAGCCGATTTACGGGCATGGTCAACATGTTCAACCCTCCTAATATCACCAAATAGTTTCAGAGGGAAGGTGGCAACATCACCGACAGCATATACATCTGGAACGCTTGTCTTGAAGAACGCATCAGTCTGCAGAGATAAACAAAGCAGCAGAGAGGTAGAGTTAATGCAGGTTATGCTATGGAAAAATAAAGGGGAAAAATACACTTAACCCCCTGAACTTTCATTGATTTACATATTGCCCCCCGAACTCTGAAAATATACACATAACCCTCTTAATTTTGAAAATAAGTGACAATGTGTGGCAATTTTGGGGGGTTAAGCGTCCAAAAATAAAGGGTAAAAGAGGATATCTATATAATTCAAAAATATTTGGGGGGGGGGGGGGTTTAAGTGTCCCCGAGCTAAAGTACAGGGGGGTTTAATGTACTTTTCCCAAAATAAAGGGATAAATATCAGTTTAGAAGAATATTGCAAAACTTATCGCAAAGATAGCTTCAACAACTGAGAAGGTGAAGATTGAGGATTGACAAGACAAAGATAATGTTCTGTGCAACTGAAAATGAACCTTGATTCCACCCTTCTCCTCTTCAACCTGCCCCTTGAACAGTGTAATAAGAGGCCTTCCACCAACGCCAACGACAACTATATCAGCATCAAGAACCCTGCCATCCTTGAGTTTGACATCCTTCACCTGGGAGATATCATAAACACAAGGATTCATAATGCCGTAATGGCTGATCGAGTCTGATAAAATAGCATTCACGATTTTGAAAGAGAGTAAATGAAACAAGTTCACAAACAAACCTCTCCGTTATCATGTGAACCAAACCCAACAGCTACAGTACCCTTTATGATATTAACACCTTTCTTTTTATAATAACCCTCGTAGAAGGCAGCAATACCAGCAGTAAAGAGGCGAGGCACTGCAAAGATGAACTTGATCAGTGTGGCTCACTATTATTTACTTATTTATTTTATTTTTTATTCATTTTTCTTCCTTCCTCCTTTATTTTGATAAAAGTGTGGCTCGCTAATTTGATTATGCTTTTATATCAGTGGTTCAGTAGAAGTTTGACTTACTGCACCATGGCTCCGGGTAAACCATAGTCACATCCAAATTGTTGAGTCTCAGCACAGCGCTTAACTCAAGACCAATATAACCTCCTCCGACAACAACCGCTTTCCCTCCCTTCTTTGCTTTAAGGGCCTCAACAAGATGATCAGCATCTTCAATTTCTCTCAAATAGAAAATGTTTTTAGCATCAGCTCCTGCTACCTTAAAGTCAGTCAATCTTATAACCTGCAAGGATTTCAATTGAGAACTTAAGAGTGGAAGAGAAATTGTCAAAATATTATGCTGCAGGAATGGAAAGGGTGGCTTACTGTAGAACCGGTGGCGATGATCAGAACATCATATGTGAAAGTTTCTCCAGCTGCACTTGTAAGACTCTTTGTAGGAATATCAGCTTTTACTATTTCTGTACCCAGGATCAATTCAATTCCTGCATCAAGATTAAATATCAGCAAGTAATTCCATCAGTTTTAGAATCCCATTATTGAAGGAAGCCATGACAGAATAAAATACAGCGGATGGCAGAAAACAAGTTAATGATAGAAATCATACCCTTTTCCTTGTACCACTCTGGAAGAAGTCTCTCTCCTCCACTTCCCACACATACATGAAAACCGGGAAGCCTTGCAAAACCTGCACCAGAAGTAGGACGCACTATAAAAATCATGAAGAGATGAAGAAAATTATGCCGGCCTTCGCAAATTGCCGATTAATATGTCTACAGAGACAGTGGCTCTGCCTACTCAACTAAAGCGTTTAAGACCATACGTCAACTTATAAGATGTGAAATTTGATATTAATTGAGCTTAACAGATCATGACTTACCCTCAGGAAAGAGATATGCTTTGCTGAGTGCCGGACGTTCATAAGGAGCAACCTGGAATCAGCGAGCATTCATTATAATGAAGATACAATTTTGAAGAAGAAGAAGAAGAAGAAGAAGGAAGTTAATTGTCACGATGTCCTCATTTTCTAAATTTCTTGAGCAATTTGCACACAAACTCCCGAGATTCGATAGGAAGAGACCGTGCGCAGTATAAACCATAGAGCGACCACATGAGATTCAATAGAAAATAAGCCGTATGGACACTTTGAAACATACATGTTCTTTTGAAATAATTGCTAACTCTCCAGGTTTAACTCCTTGCTTGGAAAACTCTCTAGCAGCATATCCCTGCAAAACGGATGCTATATCTTGTGTAAAGCAACAGAACAATCATATGCAACACAGATCATCGTAGGATGGCTCTTCACAAGTGTTAATCATTTGCAACACAGATCACTACCAAACATAGGATCATAGGATGCCTCTTCGCAATATAAATCACAACCAAACAAATAGTGCCTCCCCTCAACGTACTTACTCTTGAAAAGATCACCTATCTTCTTAGTGATTCTCTGGATTATAAGAAAAACAGAACCAAATACGAAAGCACACTGAATCCTCACTCATGTTAAGCAACACCGTACAATCTGTGGACCTGATATGCGCAACACTACTTGCGAATTAACTTTAACTCGTATATCGTACTTTGAATAAGTGATATCAGTACACAGTGATCACGAGGATCCGAGCATCCAGTAACTATAACCTCACTTCACTACATAAATCACAACAAAACCGTTGATTCCGGCGCACCAACTATTCGACCTCATCCTCACCTTCTCAAGACCTTTCTCTCCGATGTCCCAATCTATCAAATGCCTCTCGATCTCTCAACCTTCACTCGTCTCAACTCATTCACTCAACCTGCAGCACACAGATACTCGAAATCCCTAACACAATCAAATCCATCAAACCTCACTCTTCACCAAACCTAATCCACCTCCGATCTACTCATCCAGTCAAACAAAACCGAACATCCAATCAAGCGAATCCAAATCGAGTCAAAATCACAGAAAAAGCAGACTAAAACAATATCCATCAGATGATCGAAATCAGTAATCAGAACAGAATCAAAACAGTAATCATAGCAAACAAAATCGCAGAAAAACAGATCCGATGAAGAGATCGAGACACGAATACTCACAGCCGACACGCCGCCGCCGAGGATCACGTACTTGAAGTGCTTCTCCGCCATGGATCCCTAAACGCTGCGTTTCGACGAGAGAGAGTGAAGTTGCGAGAAGAAACCGATGACTGTGATGAAAATGAATGAATTGAGTGGACTTGGAAAATTGGAAGTGTACTTGGTATGAGTGGAGGGGTTTTCTATATTGTGTGGTGCGGTCTCATTGGATGTGCGGTCTGATGAAAATTGACAATGGAGATCGTACACGTGGCGAGTCCGTGGCCGTGGATCTCAGGTGGGAAATGCATTTGCCAGCGGGTTAGTGTGTCCGACTGTGTGAAAAAGAGTGCAAATGGTATCTTTCGAGATCGATGGTTAGTGTCTAAATTTCCAAAAAATTCATAGAGTTGAAATATTGGAGTGGTTTGGGATATGATTTCGTTTTTTTATAATTAATCATTATATTATGATTAATAATTCATTATATTTGACGAAATATCTGAATTGATGATGTTTATTTTAACTTTAAAGTTTATCTTGATTATGTTTTTTCGTTACTCTTATCATAACTTCTTTTATGCCAAAGAAGGGGTTGAGTGCTCACCCTATTCCCATTACCTCATCTAGGTTCTTCTTCGTCTAAATTTTGGAAAACAGATGAACACTAAGTTCATTGTCTTTGTCATCTGACTATGCGTTAAACCACTTTGCAAAATGAACCTAACAGTCGGCACTTTGCAAAAAGACCCCATACTTCGTGGGCCCAATTCCAGCCCATTAAAGACAGATAAAAATGCTAGGCCACGTTTCAAAGGGAAAAAAAATGCTGGGGCAATAGAGCTGATAAACCTTTGCCACGTCAGCATTTTTTCTTTTTTTTTTTCCCCTTGCTGGGGTTTTATCACATGGAGATCACGGGAGGTGATGAAAGTCTGCTCAGCTGACGCATCACTTTCCTGTTTTTTCTTTTTTATTTTTTTTTTCAGCCAACGAACTGGCCCGATTCAATCACTGATATAGAGTCATGTGACTCGATATCTTTGGGCTTGGGCTTGGGCTTGGGATTGGGCCATCGAATTTAGAAGGTGAAGCCCATTGATGTTCAAGCCTAAGATGATGAGTGAAATTAAGCCCATTGCTTGTTTGACAACTGTGCTTTAAAATAACAACAGATCCTGATTGGTTTTCACTTACAAGATTTTGACAAAATCAGGAAAGGAGTTAGGATTACATATTTGATGGGGTTTCTCGACTCAAGTTGATTACAGACATCTGAACACTGATGTCGAGTTGATTACAAGATTACATAATGTGATTTTGTAAAGGTGGAAGCCGGGATGTTTGAACACTGAACTCGTTCGAAATGATATAACATCATTAGATAATATCATGATTATCATGATGACGAATTATATCATTTTCGATTTTTACTTATGAAACTAGGGAAATATCATTGATAGAACAAATTACAGATTTAAACAGAGTAAATCTCAAAAATGTTGCTTGAGCTAACTATTTATGAACCTTTTGCAACATTGTGAAGTTTAAGACAGAGATCGTGCCAAGCAGCCAAGATTGGACGATCATGCAACACAGTCGCTCAACTCAGATAATACTCGAAATAATTTAGAAAAAGCCGCGCAAAGTTCAATTAAATTATCAGCACTTTGTCTTCTTAATAGTTCACTGTTCTTGTGAATGTACTATTTGGTGAAGTTGAATTTATTATAACCCGTTCGTGTGCTACACTAATCCAAATATTGTTCATTGGTACCACATCTACTGTTGCTAATGGCAAGCATGATTAGTGCACGATTAGAAGTTAAAATAATTTAGATCTAGAAATCTAGATCACAAACATGCAACAGTTAACTATATCATCCGTATACTGATCATGGCACTAGACTTTTGATCCTAGGATTGTACTATTCTTAATGAAATGCGATTTTCAGAGCTTTAGAACAGAAGATGAGATCTTTGGCCTTTTGATGACACTTTATAGACAAAATCTTAAACGATTGTGCTAAGAATATTGAGATTGTTCAATAAAATACTCCATGATATATATTTGTGTGTCATCGGTTTGATATTCTGATAAAGTTGATTGACATCATGAATTCGATTTCAATAATGTTGATTTTTCAAAATTGTGGGTAAAAAAATGTAAATTATCAATAAATTTTGTTCTTCAAACTTATTTATCAAAAAAATCAATCTCTAACTTATTAATTACCATTTATTTTTGTTTGATTTGATTTTAGGAATAATTTGTTATCTACTCGTCTTTTCCTCATTGTATTGAAGTCTTTTATACTATTTGGCATATGACTAATTAGTACTCCCTTGTCCAATTCAAATTGCTAATATTTTTCTATGTCTTATTCAAAATTACAATATTTTTTCTATTTAATAATTTTTTATATAAAAATATTTAAATTTCCTTATTTTATATCACATTAACTCATTCTTCATCATTTTTTTTTCTTTTTTTCACTTATTTATCTAACACACACAAGGATAAAATTATTAGTTTTTATTAATTCAACAAACATAAATTATCGTATCGGGTCCAGTCGTTGCAATATAAATGAAATAGAGAGAGTAAATAAGTTTTAGATAGACTCGATCACGGTTCGATTCAAAATCGAACCGGAGTGTAATCGTATCGTCGGTTCAAGAATCGAAAAAGTGATGGAATCGAAATTGATAAAAATCAGAATCGAACCGCTAAATATTGATTCGCTTTAGGTTCCACTAAAAGCAAACCGAAATCGAAATCATCGGTTCGGTTTGGTTTTAAACCGCGTATTTTTTCTCTAAGACGTTCAAGTATTTTCTCCTAATTTGTTTATCTACCTAATCTATAGCTACTGATTCATTCTTTGTTATGTTTATTTAGTCAAAGTACCTTATGTTTTCATCCGTTTATTTTTCGTTTATATTGTATCACATCTTAAGATGAATATTAAACATAATTTTGTAATACGATTATATGAGTTTTAAAAATTTTGTCTTTTATCATATTTTAAATAGATTTTTTTTTAAAATAAAAATTATTTGGTTTACATTTTATGAATAAAATCATGTAAAAAACGTAAAATAGTAACAATGAAATCATGAACAACTTAAACCAAAACCAAACCGACATACAAATCGTAATAGTCTGTTCTGAAACTGTAACCGAAATCTAACTTAAAGATTTCTATTTTAATTTATCTTTTTATTAAATCGTAACCATCAGTTTTAGAATCAAACCGTAGTCAGGTGTAGTTTTAGGAATGATTTATTATCTATTTATATTTTCTTGTTGTATTGAAGTCTTTTATATTTGATAAAAGACTAATTGAGAAATAAGATAATATGATATTATCAATTGATAATGATAAATAGATTATTTTAAAAAAAATGAACAAAAGAAATGAAAAGAATGAAAAAAAAAAACTGCAAAGAATGAAAAAAAAAAAAAAAATGCAACTAGAGAGATCAAACTGCAGATATAAAATGGAGATTCAAGTTGAGAAACGTGAGAAGCACCAAGAACATTCACCCGAAACTAGACACAGTAGGGGCCGACACAAACAGCAAAACGGTGAAACACAAGACACACAACTCTTCCAACTCCACCACAATCACTCTCAAACTGCACCGTTTTCCTCTTTCAAATTCCCGACACCGTTTTCTCTCCTCAATATTAGGGTTTCGGTTCCCCTCCTCAAATCGACTGCGGAAAGTCTCCATTTCTGCGGCTCGGTTTCAGGTACTGTGAATTTCTCCATTTTGATAGGTTTTGTACGAATTTCTTTCTACGGGTCGAAAAATGATAATATTGTGTGTTTTCTATCATCAGCAATATGAGTGCATTATAAACCAATCTCTCCGTTGTTTACAACATGAATAAGACTCTGTATTATTGGTCCGTATGCGTGATTGACAGGAATAAATGGCTCGTTGTTGTAGTCCGTACAATATGACGAGATTATTTTGTATAGTATATGTTAGTATTCTATGTGTTCTTTGTAGATTTTGGTGGTCATCAACATGGTGTAGAGAGTTCAAAACCCTGATTTATTTTTTCTGGCTATTTGACGCACAATATGTGATGGGTTTGGGTACTATTCGTTCTTTAAGTGCATGGAGAGCATTTACATGAACTGGGTAGTATTGATGGCCTTGTACCATGAGCCTTATTTTTTTGGCAATTTGATTTCTCAAAATTGTCACGAGGGGCTCGTTCGATGATAAGCCGTTTTTCCTTTACCATGAGGTTAGGGACCGACATCTCACAGTGATCTTTTTATTATAAATATATAATAGGGATCAGGCCGTGTACATTTCGCCCTCCCACGCGCTTTTGCCTTTTGATTTCTCAACTTTGCTAACCACTGTCTCACTCTCGCTTATAAGCATCCTTATCCCAGGAGATTGTTTCGGTGGCGAGATTAGCATGTGATGAATTCAGCGTTTTTGACACGGTGTCCTCTATAATCTATATTAGATGTACTAGTCGATTTTCATTTGTTTTATGCAGATTGCTTTCACTTTAGGAATAATGATCAGGCTGAATTATCGATTTGCATCTTTTTGTTGTTAGTCTCTTGAAGAATTGCCATGTTTCATTAGTCAATCATAGATTACTCTCACGAGTCACGAGTGTTGGTTTTCACAGGAGCAGGATGTGGCATGAATATAATGGATTTGATGTAAGAATTAACATCCCAGCTGAAAATGTGGTTTTGAGTACTGGAACAATGAACTCAGTAGCGTCGTGTTAGTCCAATTCTTTTCCGCATTTTGATTTGCAAAGCAGCTTCTTCGAGTAGTGGTGAGGAAAATTTTGTGTAATAATGGCGCATACTTGGTCATTACCAAGTACTAGCAGTTGTGAGATAGTTGAAATCGACGCTGAAGAGCTATTCATATCAGAACATCACACAGATATGCATCACTACAGATCCGAAGTTAACTTGGAAGATGGAGATCGAAGGTCTTTTGGGTCAAAAACGGGTCGCATGAGTAGCATAGAAGATGATCTCTGCCAGCTCTTTGAGATTTTTAATCGTAAAGCGTCATCTCAAGGACTTGATGATCACCGTTTTGCTGGCTCAGGCTCTTCTAGGATTAATTCCTCGAACAACAGTCTTGAAGGCAGCTTGTCTTCACCAAGGCCTGTTATTTCGAATCGCGTGGATCTGAAACAAGCTCTTAGAGGTCTTTGCATCTCTCAGGCATCAGAAACGGCTTCAATGAGAAGGTCAGCGAAGTCAGGGTCTCCTGCAGACGCTGGGAGGATTATGTCCTGGTACCAAAATGTTGTGGCTGAAGAAACAAAATCCGTGGTTTCAGAAGATAGAGTTGTAGCTAAACATATTGTGGCTGCAGATGAAAGAGGGACTCTTGCATCAATGTCTGAGAAGTCAAAAACGATGCACCCTTCATTGTCGTCTTCTTCAGCTCATGCAACTCCTCAACCATCTTCTTCCTCAACCTCTATTGATAGCATTCCGAAGTTTTCTAAAAGTAACCGAGGAGAGTTTGGGTTATTTTCTTTTGCTAAGCACATTCATCAAACATCTGTGACTGGGATTTCGAAGAAGGAACAGACATCTATTAGAACTGATGCTTACACTAACGAATCGGGACAGCAATTTCCTAGGCAAAATGAGGTGATTCTTTCATCGGGTAAAGGAGGTGGGCAAAAACAGTTGAAAGAGGTCTTGCAGATAGAAGAAGAGTATCCGCCTCTACCATCATCTCATCGTCGGTTTTGGGAGCGTACTAAGAGCAGTACTCCCCTGGATAAGTTGGTGAAGAAAGAGACGTTGGAAAAATCCACCAAACTGGAAGAGAAAGGCTCTGCCATGAAGGCAGGGCAGGAGAAGAGTATGGAGACTTTGTCTTTGGATAGCTTGACCAAAGAAAACAAATCAAACGGTCTAAGGCGAAGCTCTTCGTACTTTGTCAAAGGCATGATCAAAACCAAGAACTTTGTTCAGACTAGAAATAAAAAGGGCTTTTTTACATCCAATAGCTCTAAAGATATGCATTCTGATGTTGATAACGGCGTGCATCCAGCTCCAAATCAGATTGTTTGTCCAAGGTGCCACTGTGCTGTAACTGCTGTAATGAAAGAACCCAAGTGTTATTCTTCGGGTTCGGGATCTTCATCCGCCAGCAATGGTTTTCAGGTGGACTCAGTCGAAGCTGTCTCTGATGCTGTTGTCCCACGCTTGGGCAAATCCGAGGAAGTTGTTGAAGCCAATGACTCAAAATCTATCGAGAAGAGTGCGCTCACAGGAAATTCAGAAAGTAGCCCAGGGGAATGCAGCATCAGCTCAAGTATAAGTGAAGAAAGCAATCCAAGCCGACCCAGCTCTTGTGATCGGCCACACATGTCGAAAGATGTACGTTGGAAAGCCATTCGTTGGGTCAAGGCTCGACACGGAGCTCTAGGGATGAGCCATTTCAAGCTGTTGAAGAAGTTGGGGTGTGGAGACATCGGAACGGTTTATCTGGCGGAGCTCATAGGCACGGACTGCCTCTATGCGATAAAGGTGATGGACAATGACTTCTTGGTGAGGAGGAAGAAGATATCGAGGGCCCAAACAGAAAGAGATATACTGAGGATGCTGGATCATCCTTTTCTTCCTACACTATATTCGCAATTTGCCGCGGACAATCTCTCTTGCTTGGTCATGGAATATTGCCCTGCTGGGGATTTGCATGTTCTCAGACAAAAACAACCTGGCAAGTGTTTTACTGAGGAAGCTGCGAGGTAAAAATACGACATTCCTACCTTTCAATGCTCTAATTGGCAAGGGCATAATGTACACACTGCGTTTAATCCATTAGGTACAATTTGTAGCAGTAATGTCTTTAAATCTCTATATATTTGATAGTTCTTTCTTTTTTTCTGCAGATTTTACGTAGCAGAAGTTCTCCTTGCGTTGGAGTACCTTCACATGCTTGGCGTGGTCTATAGAGACTTGAAGCCAGAGAACATACTGGTCCGTGATGATGGACATATAATGCTCTCTGATTTCGATCTCTCACTGCGCTGCCCAGTGAACCCAGTCTTATTGGTCTCACCATCATTCACAGACGCCACAGGGAGGGGTTCCATTCCTCTTGCAGACTCCAGCTGCGCACAACCTCTTTGTGTTGAGCCATCCTGTCAAGTTCCATGCTTCAGCCCCAAGCTCCCCTTCACAGGAACAAAACCAAGAAAGCTGAAGCCACAACCCGCAGAGCTGGCCAGTCCACTGCCATTGCTTGTAGCCGAGCCCACGACAGCAAGATCAAACTCATTCGTGGGCACCCAGGAGTACTTGGCACCCGAGATCATCAAAGGGGAGGGTCATGGTAGCGTCGTAGACTGGTGGACACTCGGCATTTTCCTTTACGAGCTTCTTTATGGTCGGACTCCTTTTAAGGGTGCTAGGAATGATGAAACTTTAGCCAATGTGGTACTGAATACCCTGGAGTTCCCTGACGGTCCATTCGTGAGTTTTCAAGCACGCGACCTCATCGCGGCTCTTTTGGTGAAGGACCCCGAAAACCGGTTGGGAACTGAAAGAGGTGCAGCTAAGATAAAGCAGCATCCGTTCTTCGATGGCTTGAACTGGGCATTGATCCGTTGTGCTTCCCCGCCCCAGCTACCCGAGTCAAGGATCTTCGTGCCTGGGAAGGATCTTTCACAAGGGAATGGAATTAAGGGACAGTAAGGTACTTCCATGCGCGAATACGGGTGTGTTCAAGACTCTCCCAGTTTTGAATTGTTCTTTTTCTTTCCCGGAGTATTTTTCTTTCTCGGTGTATGTTGTAACTAAAGTATCATCATTGTATTATTGTGCGAAATGTATCCAAGGTATAGCAAACAATTCACAGATAACAAGAACATGGCGGATTTTACTGCGTGTAAAATTGAATGCAATTCTGTTGATGTTCAGCATGCCAATTTCATATCAGATCAAACTCCAATACTCAGTTTTGCAACCATCTGGGACGGCAAACTAACCTGACTGAACCAACACCCTGCGGTTCCTTTTCATCCCATAATTACAACATACGCATAACCAGTCTTCTTCTTCGACGAGAAAGATCAGCTTTTACGGCTGAGACTTTCTTAAACTAAACATACAAGTAGTTACAAGTACTGATTCATATGTTCTGGGGAAAAATATAGAATGATTATAGTGTTTTTTCCTCGATTACTAATGTTATGCATCCATATCTCATATCTATGTTAGTGATTGTTTTTCGTTTTGTCTCATGCATAGAATCTATCTAAGTTCTGAGGCGTCACATACTTGGGTCGTAACCAAGGTTGATTGAACACGAAAAGAAGTCTAACTTGTAACTTGATCAAAACAAATCAGGTTATTATAAATATTATCTTGCCATGCATCATATTATAAAACTAATGTTATGCATCATATTTGATAAGGGTTACAATCCTGAGAACAGAACGTCATTTTTTCAAGTACTGTCACACAAACATGATCTTTCTCAAATTCATACGTTTTCTCCATCAAATAACAAAAGATCTGCATGTAAAATCACCATATAAAGTGTTCTTCAAACTTTTCTTCCATTTCTCCTCGTATACCTCCTGAATATGTCTTTGAATCTTTGATGAAAGGTAACAAACCATTAACTCAAGAATAAGGTTTTTTTTAAGGATTTTTTTTTTGCTCAAATAAAGGGGCCACATTGTCCCAAATGTCAAAGACTTGGATGATTCCGCAAGAGCCTGAATGGACTGAAAATTGATAATGTTTGTTCAAATAGATTAGCAGGATACATGACACTCTCGACCAAGTGCTTATAAGAGATAGAGAACATAATCTAATTGGCGTCCATTCCTCGTCAACATTATACATGGCTAGTGCACAACTCCGGACCCCTTAAAGTCATAGACATCAAGTTCTACAGGGTTTCCACCACTATCTGGCACTGACTCTACAAGCGTTACAAATGCAATAACACTAAGGTGCCACTCATACATAAAGGATGATTTTACGATGAAATAAAATATAATATTTTATAGAAATAGAGATCAAAATGAAATGAATCTAACCGACATAATTGGAATGGGTTATTCCGGGGTTGAAGGTAAGGAATCAAAAGGCCAAATTTTGGTTGGAAAGGGAATCGGTCCAGAATGGCCTATTCCGAATCAATGAGACAACCAAACATCAAAAATCTCCATTGCATCGGAATTGTGTGTTCCGTTCCATGCTTGATTGCAGCATACCAAACGGGGCATAACTGTGTTCCCATAGCCTGAGTCTGGAAAATTCAGTACAACAAAAGCTCACCACTGTTTTCGCTGCAGCGTGTCTGCTTTTCTTCCTGCATTTCGCCGTATTGTTTGTGTTTCGGTGCTGAGTGGGTTCGTTGGGTAAATCAATGACGATTGAAGGGAAACAGGGGAGCCGATCGGGGTGGACTTTTGGGGTCAGTCGCCGCCATCGTAGTCGCTTTCCTTCCTCTCCATTATCGAGGCTTTGGGGTGGTCCAATTTGGGTTTCATCTTGGCTCAATTATTCTGATTGCATGTTTAGGGTTTGTTCATCAGTGGTTTTCTGCTCAATTGTTCCGATTTTTTTTTTATAGGGATGTTGTTCAATGTAGGCGAAACAGAGGGTGGGGGGTGTTTTCGGGTTCAGACCAATGAATGCCAAAAGCCATCATTGTATATCCATATTAATTTTTAGTATGAAGTTGTGTTGTGCATATAATTTATATTTGCTTATTGTTAATTCAATCGTTCATTAAATTATCATAAAATCTCAAAATATAATATCCATAATATTTTTAATGACATTTCATATAAAATCTACATCATAAAATATATATAATATTTATAGATTTATTATATATATTGATCGAATGACCATGGAAATTTGGTTATTGTTTAGTTCTTGTTAATTAAAATGTTGATGGCTTGGGTGTTGGCAGCGGAGGGGTGTTATTATTTATGTTGCTCTTTTGGATATTCTTTCTTTTGATGGTAGATGATGTGTATTAAAGAGTATCTTATGATGGATATTCGGTCATTGTTTATGTTGCTCTTTTGGATATTCTTTCTTTTGATGGTAGACATGTGTATTAAAGAGTATCTTATGATGGATATTCGGTCATTGTTTATGTTGCCCGGAGGTTCCGTGTGCATTAAAAATTACTCCATTCGTATCAATTTTTGTTCTGTGTTGATTTTTTAT
Source organism: Drosera capensis (assembly GCA_001925005.1). Lineage (NCBI taxonomy): Eukaryota > Viridiplantae > Streptophyta > Magnoliopsida > Caryophyllales > Droseraceae > Drosera > Drosera capensis. Next base: position 20,307 of record LIEC01011897.1, read on the forward strand.
GAAATTTATTGAAAAAAAATATTCTATTCGTTTTATAAATCTATCAACACATATATATTTTATATTATTCTATACTTATGAATATAAATCTTGTTTTCATAACAAATCATGTGTAACTTGTATTAGGTTGAAATACTTAAGTCACACCATCATTAATGTTTCACGATAAATTTACAAAAAAAACTGTGTTTGATCGTCGTTGCACGCGTATCAAACTTTACATCGACACATGTATCCGATCAATTTGTTGTAAGAATTTCGATACAGATGTAATATTTCTTTTAAGAGATAGTGGATATTATTGTAGGAATTGAAAGAGGATATAGTAAGTGTATTATAGTATAACATGATTGATTTGATTTTTTTAGATTAAAAATTATTGAGAAAGGAAAAATTATACTTCCTCCGTTTGAGATAAATTACGACACATTACTAAAAATGAATATCTCATTTAAAATATATCTATTTTATATCAAATCATCTTCTCCATCATTATTTTCTCTTTTTCTGCAAACTCATAATTTTCATCATTACTCTTTCTATTTTATCTTATTTTTTTTCTATCAACTTATTATTATTATTCATTTACTCACTATTTCAATAAGGGCATATCGATAAAAGTAGTAAAATCAATCCAATTTTTTAATAATCGTGTTAAGTCAACACATCGTAATTTATTTGAGACGAAAAAATAAATAAATTAAAATATTCCAATAAATAAAATGTTAAAATTGAATTGGACGGAAATTGGGAGTATCTTTTTCCCTTATATGAATCGTTGAAATCTTATTGATTCACTTTGTTTGGAGTATTCTGTGTTGCTTTTTTGTGCTATTTGTCAAAATGACAAGAAATATGGTTCATTATAAATCAAATCCTAAATTTGAATCATATGAATAAAAATTTTAATTAAACTTAAAATAAATCTAAAGTTTAAATTTTATGAACAAACAAAAAGGTGCATCACTTAACTTCGAGTTAATCCTAGTAAATACTCCAGATATCACCGAAGATTTATGACCTTTTCATTGAGCGGATCAAAACGGACCTTTTCCCAAACGAATAAAAAAAGAACCGCAACAAACTGCCCCACCCTATTCACAAAAACGTTAGTTGAAACCTCAAAATCCTTTCGGGAAAAAAGAAAAAGTTAAACCCCAAATTGGATAATCATAAACAATTCTCCAAAATATGAAAACCAACGTTCCAGATTCAAAACCACCCCATCCTCTCCTCACCGCGGGATCCACGAAAACATCACTCCCCATGCGATGATCCCATCCCCTTCCCATATGCCAGTTAGCCCTCAACGCCTTTCATTTCCCAAAAATAATTAAATTGAACGAAAAAAATATAAAAATATAAATATAAATGTAAAACTTCAATTGAATACATTTTCCGAATAGCCCAGAAAAGGAAAAAACGAGAGTCATATGATCTCTTCATCACCTTGAAATAATCATCTCACTCTAGCTCACACACATGCTGGAGTGGTCATCACTCATTTGCTTGATCTTGTTCGTTGATTTAATCCTTTAATTCTCTTTCGCAAAAACCCTAGAAAAATCGAGGCGAAACAATGGTGAACACTCTCTCGGGGATTCGATTGCCGTGTATTCATCCGATTCCGAAGTTGATTCATGGATCGTCGAGGCTCAACGGTGATAGGAGGTGTAATGTTCATCGATGTGTTGTTTTCAGGAATCGCAAAGTCGTCGCCGCCGCCTCGAGTAATCACCATCTCTTCATTTGTTTTTGTTTGTTTGATTCGGCTTGGATTGTTTGTTTCCTGTTTTGATTAACTTTGGATGTGTTTTGGTTTGTGATTTGATTGAGTTTGTTTATTGTGAATGAGTTTTCGGATTTTGTTTGTGGTATTGTTTGGTTTAAATTAGTGTGATTAGTATTTGAGTGTTTGAGGTTGAGGTTTGGGAGATTTGTGGAGTATTCGGTGGCGTGATCGAGATCGAGTTAGTTAGGCGAGTGATTTGTTGTAGTTGTGCTTGTATAGGTGAATTGGTTCGAAACGATGTAATTGAACTTGAGCATTTGAAGAACAATTATGATGATCTGGTGACATACGATTGGATGGACGATCATGACAATTTTTCGAATCAAAATATTGAAGTATTTGTTAGATTGACTGTTGTATTATCGGCGTGATTATCATCGTAAATGTATTTCTTAGGATCACATTATCCATCTAGCTCTGACCTGGTGCTGCTCATTAGCATATTTGTATAATACTGAGCGTGAAACATTGTAATGTTTGATTGATATCTAGGGAAACTTTTTGCTCTCAAGTCCTCCTACGATACTGACTCTGCATCTGCGGTAGTAGCTGATTCGGAGGCGGTGCTTGTCCCTGAAGCTGACACTGAAGTTTCCTTCCCTTCTATTGATGAAGCGGAGATTAATGATGCAGTTTTAGATGATTCCGAGGTAATACTTCTCTCGGAATTAATATAAGTGTTGCAGCTTCTATAATGGACCAGCACATTTCAAAGATAAAAGGAAAAGACAATTGCTATACGCCTGTTGTTATACTTAGTTTGATACTTTCCTAATTATAATCACTTTTACCTGCTTTATTTCACATGTTGAGGTGTATGTACCTGAAGATATTATGGCTTCCTTGTTTTCCTCATGAGCTCTTATGCATTATATGTAGGAGATTGATGGTTTAGACGGAGAGATATTGGGGTTTGATGAACAAAATGGCGCTGCTGCCTCAACCCTGACTCAAGCTGTTGAGGAAGAAGAGGAGTCAGGAACTACACCTTTATATGTCATTGGGACAATTCCTCCGCCTGGAAAGGGACAAAAGATATATGAAATAGACCCACTTCTTGGAGATTTTCGTGATCATCTTGATTACCGGTAACATGTCTTGTACAACATCTTAGCCTCTTTTGCCTTTCGAGATTTTCCTAGCAACATCAATTTAAAATTTGGCCACAAGAAATATATCTGCAATGACCGTCAAAGTCTTTTTAGTCTAGTCATTATCGGTGGACTATATCACCTCTCCAATTGTCCGATATGATTACTCGAATGAATTGGTTTTTTACTGATTAATTTTTGGTGCTACTGTGCCAATTTCTCAGCTAAAGGAAGTAGTTCTTGTGTTGTGCCTTTTCATCCTAATATGGAACATGGAATAACTTCACCCCTTCTTTTTGTAGGTATGAACAATACAAGAAAGTACGTAAAGCGATTGACAACACTGAGGGTGGTCTGGAGGCGTTTTCTCGTGGGTATGAGAAGTTTGGGTTTACCCGCAGGTAAGTATTTACATTATGATACACAAAGAAATGAGGTTGATGGTGATTTTTGGATGTTTCAAGGGTTTAATGAGATCCATAAAGCTCTCAAGTGCTCGCAAAATTTAAGGATAAATCTTTACAAGATCTCTAACAGTAATTCTGTATTGTGCATGTCATATATGGGATATTGAATTGTTAATCTGGATGTGTGTGCAATCAATGAAGGTAGATTCTGAAAAAATGGATGAAATTTTTTCTTTGCTCCAAATCCAGTAGAATACAAGCTGGAGATTCACAGTGATAGTAATGCAGACATATTGAACACAATGGTCCTATGTGCACCTATATGAAGATGCGAGTAATAGAATATGTGTCTGATGTAGTGACGAAGCCTTTTGAAGGATTTTGCTACCGGAATACCATGTCTCAAGAGTCAAGAGATGACGTGCACAAGATAGAGAATGATTGTGTCTTCATTTCCTTGTAGCTGCCTCCACCTTATTGGGCCTTGACTTGTTGTTGGGGTGGTTTTGTCTTTAACATGCTAAACAAACTTGCTTGACTATGCATTTGCTAATATCCACCTTGTTTCATTTCCAAAAGTTCTTCAGGTATAACTTACAGGGAATGGGCACCTGGAGCAAAGGTTGGTTTTGTTTTACGAAATCATCCTTATTCTAGATATATATTGGGGCAGTAAAGTCAGTGATCTGAAATCACATTTTGATTTAGGTGTCGTCGTTGGTGATTTATGAAAATGGAAGTTGTATGCTCAGAGTCTTCTTCTTCTTTTTTCCTGTTTTGTGTTTGCAATTAGTAAGTGTTTGGCATCATTGCCAGACCATATTGTGACGTTTGGAATTGTGTATACTTGCTGAAAAGGAGCTAGGGAATTGAAGGAGGGATGCTTTACGTAGATCGAAGTGTTTTGCTCTCAATTAGTCATCTAATTTTCTTTAGCTTCAGCTATAAAACTACAGGAACTTTTGCATGTGTGCTGACATAAATGTCTGTTTTGTTTTGTTTCAGTCCGCATCCTTGATTGGAGACTTCAACGATTGGAATCCTAATGCTGATGCTATGACTCGGGTATAAGTGGAATCCCCAATGTTCAGAAACTTATATTCTACATTTCTCCTTGTTTTCTGGAATGGGTGAATTTATTCAGGGCTTAGGTGGTGAGCTGGTGAAATTACACGAGATGAAACTCAAGAAAAAAAACCTTTTTCTGTCGCAAGCTGAATTTCACACTTTCTTTTTCCCATAGCGTACTCTGTAAGTGGATATCAATTAGATTAAGTGAAGCACTTGTTTCTTTGATGGTCAATACTTCACATTGTGCTATCTAATAAACCTGTAGGAATGCCTTTTGGCCTGTTCATCACCCAGTTTTTTTCCCCAGCGAAGGTGTTTATTGTTTTATGAGTCTAAATTCTTTTTTCCTTCTTTTCTCTTTTTCCTTTGCAGAACGAGTATGGTGTTTGGGAGATCTTTTTGCCGAACAACGCTGATGGATCACCAGCAATACAACATGGCTCACGAGTGAAGGTTGACTTACAAACATATGAATTGAGTCAACTCAAGGATTTGTGTCATCATAGAGAAAATCTTGATATCAACAGATTTTTAGATGTTATTGTGTCCTTAGATATAACTAGTTTTCACTTCTCAGATACGCATGGACACTCCATCTGGCACGAAAGACTCAATCCCTGCGTGGATCAAGTATTCAGTACAGCCTCCAGGAGCAATTCCTTATGACGGGATCTATTACAACCCACTAGAGGAGGTATTGAGTTCAACCCTCCAGTCAATAAAGAATAATCAGCAAAACAATCGATCCCTTGCAGGGCTTCCATTACGATCATGGATCACCTACTGAAATCGCTTGCCAAACTGTTCGCAGGACAAATATGTATTCCAACATCCCCAGCCAAAAAGACCCAAGTCCCTCCGAATTTATGAATCCCATGTTGGCATGAGTAGTACGGTGTGAACCTCTCTTCTTCTTCATCCTATTAATTCTTTTTTCTATCATGTTCTGGCCAACATGTGGTATGGTGGCGTATTATGTAAGATATCACCTCACCTATTCAACTTTGGGATTTGAGAGGTTTTTTTTTTAATCTTCTCTAGCAAAATTTGATTCAGGATTGCTACAAGATACAAACCAGTTAAATATATCCAAAATGTGTGTGTGGCGTAAGTCATCTCCTGCATAGAAGTGTCTAGAGGTCATGCTTTCAATGTCTCAAGCTGATGCTTGGAAAATTTCAGAGCAATTTCTGATGGTAGTTGTGATATTACTTTTAGATGGCATGTTCGAAGTGATTCCAAGTTACTTGTACACTTGTATCTTTCTTTGTCATTTTTCCATTGGCCAGCACGAGTCTCTTTCTTTTGCTGTTCTTGTTTTCAAAGTAACACCCATGTGTTTGCTTGCAGGAACCGATGATTAACACATATACCAACTTCAGAGATGATGTGCTCCCTCGCATTAAGAAACTTGGATATAATGCTGTCCAGATAATGGCTATTCAAGAACATTCTTACTATGCTAGTTTTGGGTACTTATGAGTTATTGTGTTATTGCTTCATATTAGGTCTTGTGAGTTGTGACTAGAAGTTAGTTGTGCTTTTCCTTGAGAGTTATTTTTTTCTCTTAAAACTTTTTTATTCCTTCCAACTTTATCTCTTTTTTAAATTTTATTGCATGGTCTGTTTGTGTGGTCTATTTGTCTGCTGTAGAAAACTGAATATCTTCCTTTTCACCTAGGTATCATGTCACCAACTTTTTTGCACCAAGCAGCCGTTTTGGCACCCCGGAAGATCTCAAGTCCTTGATAGACAAAGCTCATGAGCTAGGTCTTCTTGTCCTCATGGATATTGTGCATAGGTAAAGCTAGTGGTGATAGATTCACTCCTTCTTGAAAACAGTTAGTCGTTAGTTGTTGCTCATTATCTTCCATCCTCTTTTTTTATATGAAATTTAAAAGCTATTGTCTGGATACCACTACTTCATTTTCTTGTAACATTTACGATCTAATCTAGCTTATTATTATTGGGAAATTTCAGCCATGCATCTAATAATACTTTGGATGGGCTGAACATGTTTGATGGAACCGATAGCCACTACTTCCACCCTGGATCGCGCGGACACCATTGGATGTGGGATTCTCGTCTCTTCAATTATGGAAACTGGGAAGTATGTAACTTGAGTGCTTTTGCTTGTCTTTTCTTGAGTCACTTTTTTTCAGATGTCTAATTCCTTACTCATTGTAGGTGCTGAGATATCTCATGTCTAATGCAAGATGGTGGCTTGAAGAGTACAAATTTGATGGTTTCCGATTTGATGGTGTCACCTCAATGATGTATATTCATCATGGTTTGCAGGTATTGGCATCTATTTAAACTACCTGGAGTTGGTTCTTATATCTTTGTCTACCTTTTGGTCACGTTCATTAATATTCAGTGGCTATCTGATAACAGATTCTGTCAGTATAAATGCCTGCCTTTAACTTGTGTTTTGTAATAAAGGTATAATTCTATGATGTAGTCTCCTGCTAAAATGATGTGAAACCATGATTCATCAAAGGAAGGAAAGTACATTTTTCACAGATCACCGACTTCAAATATGTATTCACGTAGATTGGAATAAACGATCTTGCAAGAACTTTATTGTTGAATACTTCAAATATTAATACTTCTGCCATCCTCTCTTCTCCTCTATTGGAGAATTGAGGCAAGGTGCAAAGAGGGCAAGTGGACATGTATAAACATTAGGAACCAAATTGCGTCTGGATCCTGACATTGAAACTGGATTCTGGTGTGTTTCTGATGGTAGTTATCTTTGTGATTGATCTCAGGTTGCGTTTACTGGAAACTACCGTGAATATTTTGGTTTTGCAACAGATGTTGACGCCGTTGTTTACCTTATGCTGGTGAATGATATGATCCATGGCTTGTACCCTGAGGCTGTTACTATCGGCGAAGACGTATGTTTCTCGTCTGAAAAAGCCATCTATTATGCATAGCTGTCTCTAATTACATTACATGAAAGATTCTGGTGAACCAATTGTTTATACATTTATCATGTGTATGACCATGAACCATAAGAGGCTCCTCAAGTTCCAATTCATACCAGAAAGTAATTTCCACACTTACCAAAGATTGGTGTGAACCAGTAACCAGGTGCAGCTACAAGCGTAGTGACTACTGCCACATTAAAACCTCGCTTAAAGCCACAAACCTGCAGACGTGTTGAGTAAGAGCTGAAAAGGCATAGTTTTCCCATTTATATAGTTTTCCCATTAATTTGAATATTTACCCTTTTCAGTTGACTTGCATTTTCATCTTATGAACCGAACATCCTTTTGATGGTTGGTGTCTGGATTATGGTTAACCTTGGCGATACTGTTTCTCCTTTTAGATCTATGACCTGTGTATACTGTTACAGGTTAGTGGTATGCCTACATTCTGCATTCCTGTTCAAGATGGTGGTGTTGGATTTGATTATCGGCTCCACATGGCAATTGCTGACAAGTGGATCGAACTTCTCAAGTATGTCATTATAAAAACTTCTCCATCCCCCACTCTCTGTCCACGGCTGAGTTTTTTTTTTATAGGAAATAGATTTCAGGTTCATGAAACATCATATTGAAGCATTCAACTTTCTGTTCTGGTACAGGCATCGGGATGAGGATTGGAAGATGGGTGACATTGTTCACACTCTTACTAATAGAAGATGGATGGAAAAATGTGTAGCTTATGCTGAAAGCCATGACCAAGCTCTTGTTGGTGACAAGACAATTGCATTTTGGTTGATGGACAAGGTTAGAGAAGCTTTTCTTGGTTAGATTTATGTTTTTCCCTCCCGTGTAGACTCTCTACACGCAGAATTTTGCTCAAGAAACAAATATGGAGAAGAAGTTAAATAATTGAATACTTCAGTTGTGTACTCGATCCGGAAGTTTGATTTTCTATGCCATGCTTCTGTTGTCCTAAGAGCTCTGTTCTCCATCCTCATGCTTCATTTTGTCTTGAAAGATCTACTACACATGTTCGCTTGAAACAATTATCACTTAGTGTTGTGTTAAAGGTAGAAGTTTTTAGTACCAGTTGCTGAACGTTCTGATAATTGCAGGATATGTATGACTTCATGTCCTTGGATAGACCAGCAACCCCAGCCATAGATCGAGGAATTGCATTGCACAAAATGATAAGACTTACCACCTTGGGCTTAGGTGGAGAAGGATATTTGAATTTCATGGGAAATGAGTTTGGACATCCAGGTAAGCATTTGATAGTTTAGTGCTGTTGCTCCCTTGTAATTACTCTCTCAATCAGTTCACCCTTTGACTTGGCATATATGTTTTATGTGGTTAGTAATTTTATTTTGTCGTTCAGAATGGATAGACTTCCCAAGGAGTGATCAATACCTTCCAAATGGCAAATTTGTCCCCGGAAACAATAACAGTTATGATAAGTGTCGACGTCGCTTTGATCTTGTGAGTTTTTATTCCAACTGCTCTTCCTTACATGTAACGATCATGCATAGTTGGTGTTGTTTGTACATATATCTAGCAATGTGCGTGGACATGCAAGCATATCAGTGGTTTTGTTGCAGGGTGATGCAGATTATCTTAGATACCGTGGACTTCAAGAATTCGATCAAGCCATGCATCATCTTGAAGAAAAATTCGGTGTAAGTTTCAATTTTATTTTTCTTTGCCTAGATTTAGTGTAATTTAGATATGTCTATTACGTCTAGATTTTATAGACCAGATTCCTAAAACAGTTTACTAATAAAAATGTTATTTTTCCTAACTCAGACTAGCCCCAACGGAAGATTGGGCTGTGAGTCTGGTCTGGGACTAAGCTTTGGAATATTAGGCCAACCTGACCCAGTGACCCTCGATCAGATCCAAACTTGAGCAGGATAAAGCAACCCTTTAATACATGAAGCAGATTTGACTCTAGGTGCTGGATTTTCATTCAGTGTGATCGAGACCTTGGTTGCTAAATACTAACAGTAGCTTGTCAAAAATTCATAAATTATTTTAATTGGCTTTTTAAAATATTAGGTAAAGCAAATTACCTAATCAAGAACCCAAAAAAATGCATTATCAAAAAAAAAACAAAAAAAGAAAGAAAGAACCCAAAAAATTAAAAATAAAAATGTCACGCCTTTTCAAAGCACCAGTAAATTATAGTAATGTGCTAAACCTTTTGACTAATGGCGGATCTGCAGTTCATGACGTCTGAGCACCAGTATGTATCTCGTAATGATGAAGCTGACAAGGTTATAGTCTATGAAAGAGGAAATCTTGTTTTTGTATTCAACTTTCATTGGAGCAACAGCTACTTTGACTATCGAGTTGGGTGCCTGCAGCCAGGGAAGTATAAGGTTAGACTCCCTGATTCTTGCTGAATTCACTTGCTCTTATTATTGAAACCGTGTTTGCTACTGTTGTGATTTTCCTTTTTGTCTGTAAAAGATCTCTCAGCTGATTTCTAAACGTAATGATGTTGCTGTCGGGATTTTTCATGTTCTTCAATTTACTTATGGTGCTTGTCAGATGATCGGAACCCACCATTGGCTTATGTCATGTACATGGCCGTTTTACCATGTTTAGGTATCAGCAGGTTGTTGTTTGAAGGCCAACCTGCACCTTGTTTGCCGAACAAGAATTACGAACTCAAATATTGTTTTGTTTTCCAACTTCTGCATGGTATGGTTTTAACCTCAAAGAGGAAGCATATATGCAACTTAGGATATCTGATAGCACAGGAGGAGTACAAACATGATAGTTGTTGCTCTTGTGGAAGTAAGCTTGAGTGGATTGCTTCCCCGCAATGTTGAGGCTTAACAATCTGTTTTTCTCCCCAGATTGTTCTGGATTCGGATGACCCTTTGTTTGGTGGTCACAGCAGAATCGATCACAAATCCGAGTTCTTCAGCCAGGTACTGCTTCTTATGCCATCAATCAATCTGCACTGTTGCAAGTCGTAGACAATATCAGATTTAGTCTGTCTTCATGTGCAAGTCATGTTTTGCTTCGCATGAGACCTCAACGATTACAACAAGAAAAATCACTTATTTTGCAGGAAGGGTGGTATGACGGTCGGCCACGATCCTTTTTGATATACGCTCCTTCCAGAACCGCAGTTGTCTACGCTCTGGTAGATAACGAGTCTTTACCCTTGACTGTGGCTGATGGCTCAGATCTGAAACAGGATGTCCTGTAGTAGATGAACAAATGCGCCATCCCTTAATTGCCCCCCATGGGATGAAGACTTATTTCGGCGGTTCCAGCAAGCAGGATGTGGAGCTGAATGATGATCCAGCCGACGGATAAAGATGAGCAGGCATGCGAAGAAACAAATGCAGGATATCTTATCTTTGCTAGGCGCATGCACTGGACCAACAACGTCCGATGATGTCCTTGATGATGTCACAAGGCCGTAACTGTAGACGTTCAGACTCTGTGTTATCATGTCTATTTCAGAATAAGTCACCTAGCGATAGGAGCTAGTTACAGGAAGTTTTCAAGTTCCCCGTATCCTGTTTTAATGTCGAACATCTAAAATGTGGTTACAAGCTTTGCAGAATCGGAATAATACTGAATTCTTTGTTGGCATCAGAAATTGTGCATGTTCGGATTATAGATACTTGCTTCTGCAATGGCAGGTGAAAAGATCGAGTTGAAAATTGAAAGCATGATTACGCAGAGAATCAACATCAACGAATAGAACAAGGGCTTCAAGATCCTACAATCAAAGACACTGCTTTGTTCGACACAGACGCAACTATGAAACATCAAGCAATAACAAAGCTGGAGTCAGACGCCGAGCCGTGCTGCAACTGATGCAAAGCATTTGTCTGGGAAGAGCCAGTCGACGATCTCAGAGCCTCGGCCAGAGGTCCGCCGACTGTGTTCGAACTTCCACCCCACCAGTTCATGGGGCGGTGAGTTTCTGGTTCTTGTCCGTTGCTGCCTGTTGACAGTTTCAAGAAATCTGAAGATGGATTTTTCGGAGTAGGCACCATGGACGGGGACACCGATGAGTTCAATGAGGCGCTGTTAGTGTGATCGGAAGATCGAGGCCAAGCATCAAAGAAGCATCTGAGAACTCTGTTGTTGGAACTGTCATCGCCAGATGGTTCGTGTTGAGGCTTCGACTCCGAAGGTAACCTGGAAAACAACACTGGATGATTGGTTACTCAATTCAAAGTACTTCCAAGTACCAAGTAACTAGAGATGCAAACGACGAATAAATTTCTTGGCAAGATTGTTTTCTTTCTTAGGGTATCCGGAAACAATCTCTCTGTTGTCGAGACAATGGAAAGACTATGTACATCTCGTTTTACTCGGACCCTATTGATGACGGGATTAATTGGATTGTTGTTGTTGTCGTGTTTAAGCAATCAGTTAAGCTTGTGTGGTTAAGACATAGGCAAGCAACTGAGCCAAAAGAACCTCAGTTTAAGATAACCTTTGATTGAGCTGAAACATATCCATGGCGGCAGCAGCTCCCGACAGCGAAAAATGAGCACCACTGCTGGTGCCCGAAGCAACAGCGTGTGGTGCACCGGTGCCAAGACTGGAACCATTAGAGCCAGCATTGGCACCAGCTGCATCATGGCCGCCACCAGGAGCGGTGGAGATGGTGGTGGAAGAAGTGGGGAATTCCACAGGCTTTCTTGAACGGTTGCGACCGCGATGGATGTGGCGTTCGCAGTACTTTTGCCCCTCCACGGCGTCCCTCGAGCACCTCCACTTCTTCCCGTCTGTCCTCCTGCACCTCCCTGGCTCTGGATCCATTGCTGCTCTCCCCCAATACCCTGCCATGAACCATCAACCAATAACAAGTTCATACCATTTTGCCTCATCTTACTTATCTAGTAAAAAAAGGATTGACTCGTGATAAATAATCTTTCCTCCACCATGTGATCAAGGTTTGACATTGACTTACGATATCAGGAAAACAATATCTTTGTATTGCGATAAGAATAAGACGAACGATACAGGATCACGGACAGATGAAGTTGAGGAAAAGCTAGTGGCTTACAATTAGGATGGTAGTAAGGGTAGCTGCTATGCTGAAGAAAGTAATGTGGAGAGTTGAGGAGACTCTTCTTCACTAGGAGAAGCAGCTCATGAGGAACAGCAGAACCAGCCACCATGTGCCTGTAGATCAATGCTTGCAGCTCCAGCTCTTGCATTTGTGCCAAGCTAAAATACCCTCCCATCTCTACCATAGAAAGAAAGAAATTAAGCATTGCCCATAAAAATAACTTTAACTTTGGTGGAAGAGAAAAGCTCTAGTGATGCTGGATCATAGATCTTCATCTACACCTCTTGGTTTTTCAAATGTTAAGATACTTATGATATTATCAAAGAGTTGATTCCTCGACAGGATGTCGAAATTGTTTCCTCAACAAGATCTCAAACCGCTGCAATTTATTTGTTTTACGGTCTTTTACTATCAATTTGAACTTTGGATACCATCACAATATACTGTAGAAGAACACATGGGAGGGAAAGACATTGTCATACTTGGAAGCCTTGGAGTGTGAGAATGCGAATCAGGATAAGAAGAAACACTGATGGGTTTGGTGCTGAGAACTGGTTCAGGCACAACAAATAAGGGAAGAACAGACTCAGAACATGCTTCTTGTTCTTGCTGTTTATGCTGCAGAAACTGTTGTTGATGATGATGACGATACTGATCCTGAAACAGAACCCTTTGTGAGTTTGAAGGAGAATGAGAATAAGAAGATAGTGTTGCTGTTGTTGTTTTTGGTTGCTGCTGGTCTGACTCATGCCATTGCTTCATATAAAAGTCCATGAAGAGACAGAGAAAGATAGATAGGGAATCAAATAATCAATGGTCACTTTAGCTTGGGTTTTTTTTTTTTTTTTTTTTTTGGGAGTTTGTTTTTGTAGCAAAAGCTTTAATGCCCTTGTGTGTTTTGAGTGTTGTCAAAGAGAAAGTTTGAAGAAGCTTTTTGGCAGGGAGGGTTCTGTGGGCACATTTTTTATTTTTGCAGGAGAGGGTAATGGTCAGAAGTGAGACTGGTGCAGTATTTGGTTGCTTGGATCTTCTTCTTTGGGGGGCCTTGAGGGAGAGGCCAGGGCAGAAAGGGTAAGATGACTCATCAAAGCATCAATTACAACTATGGCTCTCGTTGTCGTGCGACTTCTGAGATGAACAAGACATATAAAGGTTAATTCATCATATAGAAGTTGTAATGTTCTCATGAAGAAAAGAACGTTCGTGAAGTCATCGAAAAAAAGTCCTTTTATTGAAATCGTTGATGAATCGGAATAGAAATCGTTGATGAATGAACCTCATATTTATGATAAAACTTAAGAAGACTATTTTCATCGGAAAAAAACTCCTAAGTCATGCGCAAGCTGGAGTTAGTGTAGATTAGGGAAATTATTAATACACCCTCAGGGAATGTACCCCTCATAAATATGATGTTTTAATTCAAAACATGAATTTATTATTGATTTTTTTTAATAGTGTTTGATTTTCTTCAACCAATCAAACGTCACAAAAATAGTGGGATTGTACACCCTCGAATGTGTCCCTAATATTTCCCGTGTAGGTTATCAACTTGTTTTCAAAGATCAAGAAAATCACGTGTTATGTGGAATCAAGGTTATCAATGCTGTTTTAGCTTGAAGTGATAAGTTATGAATGTGGTAGAAGATGGAGCTAGGCGTGGAGCATGCCTACAGCTACACATTTTTGCATTGGAAATGGAAGCAAAACAAAGGGTAGGTGAAACTGTAAAAGGGTGAAAGAAGAGGATAAAGACAAGCACAACTCTTCTGCCCTCATTTACCTTTTCCATGCCTAGGCAACTATACATTGTTTATAGGATATGTCTTGTTTCATACATGGAATCCCCCGTTTATTGCTTGGTACTATAATTTTGTTTAGATTCAAACTAATTCATAAACAAGAGATTTAGATGAAAGTTGGATAGAAAAGAAAAGCTAACAAATCATTCGAGTTTACGACTATTCGATTGATTAAAGAGAAATCCTTCATAATTTTTTTTTAAGAAAAACATTAAAATGTAGACGGGTGATCAACTCATCCCATGTGACAAACGTGACAAACCATCCGGAACAAAGCTCCTACATATATATATCACCCTTGTGACATTGTACAACATTACTATTTCAAGTACAAATGTGACCAAAGCACAACGGAACAAACAAAGCATATCACATGCATAATAAACTTGATGATCACACCATATGGTTTCTTTTGTCCCCTCCATGGTCAAAATTCATATTGTTCCCCTTTTTCATTTCTTAGCACATTAGTACTTTATCTGAAACTGGTCAAAAACAATTAATACACCTATTCAGATAGCTCTGTTACCCCTATTCCATTGAAGAAGACAATGCAGTGCAAAAAAATCAATGAATGAAAAAAAATGAATTGAGTAAATGTGAGTGTGAATGAATACACGCGTGTGTGCCTGACAATGTACAAGAGAGCTAATAGGTTTGATACTTAGACTTGTAATATAAAGCAAAAGCAAGGCAAAGCAATGCCCCCCACAAGCCATGACTATATATATATATATATGTATCAATGTGGTCTTTGATTGTACAAGCATGAACCCAAAAAGGTACACATTTACTACCATGGAAATTGGACCGTTGTTGCAATTCGTACAACATAAAGATAAGCTTAGTGTAATGGAAGCAAAGATAGAATAGTGACAGGCTAGAGTTGTGTCGTGTACATCGGCATCCACTTGGTATCGTTGATTGAGAGATCAACGACTATGAGGTCTTCGATTAGTGGTTGATCGAGGTCGGATCAAGTAGAGTTTGAAATTTTAAAGGACGTTCTCGTTTTATTCTGTATGTTTTTGTGTGAAGATACGAAGATGAAAACTTTCATATTATGATTCAATGTCGACTTCTAATATCATATCATGTCGAACACGATACGTGTTGGGATCAATATCTCTAGTTTTCCATATCGATCAGCGTTATAGCTAAGCACGACACACCAAGATGATTGAACCTTGGAACAAATTGAACTGTACACTATAATCAGCATTTCCATATCCAGATGTGTAATCTAAACCATGTGTCCATAACTACCATGTCCTTGGATAAATTAACCACACTAGTAGTACTTTCTTTAAGCAAACCGAGATATTCCCAACACATTGATGAGCTTTCTTTTTGTAAACTGCATATGCTATGTGTTTTTCTTTCTTGTCAAAACTTATGAGCCACATGTTGGGGGCTCAAATCTCAAGCTAAGCTTATATTATATTATCATTAAGCATTAACTGTGGGATTGCGATTAGTATAATTACAACCTTTTTTATGCGTATTAGAAAAATCTTAGTGCAAATCTGAGATGTTAGCTGTATATTCCATGTTTGACTAAATATTATTCGGTCAAACTTCGCATATCATATCTACGATATTTAATTCAGATCTTGGCATGAGACCTACTATGATTTGATACTCCCTACGATAGTGAAATTGGGCCTGACATAAAAGCCCGTTGACAATTGGGAATAATTGGGCTTGCTGGGCTTGGCCATTTTCATGTTGTTGGGCTCACTTGGATTTAACGTATGGGCTTTTCTCTCAATCGGCCCACAAGGCCCAAAATTTCGAAACGGAGGAGTAAAATTCAAAATGCAGTGATGTGGAACGTTGACTCCCCAACGGTCATGTGATTTGAATTCAATGACCACTTGGAAATTATGGAAATAATAACGGTCATGTGATTTGAATTCAATGACCACTTTGAAATTATGGAAATACTCCCTCCGATTTGATATTATGCAATAGAATATTGATGCATGCGTATTTATTTATGTGTTAAATTATATAAAATTTAATTTTAAAAAAATATTTTTTTATGATAGTGGGATTTAATGTATCGGTTGTGAGATAAGATAATGAATATATTATAATAAATGATGATTATTTTGATTTTTTTATATATAAAAATATGATATATTATATATATATTAGAACAATAAAAATAAATAAATATTATATATATTATAAAACGAAGAAAATATTAACATCAATATCATTTTACGGTGAGGAACCATGCTATAGACGAGCTACCAAAAAACATTGGAATAGCATCTCACTCGGTAATTGCTCTTCACATTTCGTCAATTCCACTTGAATTCAGTAATTTTTGGATTGTTTTTCCTTTTTTAAAAGCTGTTTCTTGATATTTTAACGAGTCTAACCTCTAATCTTACTGTTGTTAGATTAGAAAAGGAGCCTTTTTATTATACAACCTTGATTTTCTCTTTTTCTTATGTTATTTTTTTCCGTATCTGTTGACTTTTCTGGAGAGACCGAATCTTGAATTTAGTGGGGATGGGGCCAACCTAAGCTGTTTGTCAAGTGGTGATGGACCCAAATTCTATTGACCACCTACATTCATTCCTCCGTCATGTATCCATTCGCCTAACCATTGCGTGTTTCTGTGCTGTATGTAACGGTCACTCTTTTTCTTTTTCTTTTTTTGAATCATCAGCACAAATTTTTGAAAATGCATGCATCTCATGACCACCATAGTGTGGGTCTCCTATGAAAGAATGAGACGTTAAATATTTGTAGGAGTTTGTTTGGTAAGAAAAAAACAGTCAACTCGGTTGAGTCGTATCTGTACAAATATTCAAGCCAATAAAATTCTTCATCAATGTCTTAAAAAAAAAGTTCGTTATCGATAAAAAAACATTGGAGTTGCCAAAATATCGATCGAAGATATGTTTATTTTTGTTTAACGACTAGCACAAGCCAATCCACCGACTTGGCTCGGCCTCTACATGAATAAGTTGGGGGATGGGTGAACTTTTCTGACCATAAATGATGACAAATGATTTGGTTGACACAGTTGGGCGTAACTAATCCACTTTGATTGTGACTTGATCCGGTCCAATTAGTCATAGTCCTTGCACATAATAGTCCCATATTGACAACTGTATCCATTGAAACATCCACGTGACATGTAAAGTCAACACAACACAATAATAGAGCCGCCACTTCGATCGATCATTGATCAGCATTTGCAACACATTATTATGTAAAATCATGATATTGGGTTTGCAGCATAATATGTCCATGAGTATGCAAAACTCAGGTTGTAAGCAGTAACCCTATGAAGTTGGGTAATTACTATACAAGTTCAGTGGGTTTTAATCTCTTGATCTCTCCTCTCATTAGAGGAATTTATCAGAGCTGTTTATCATGTGGGATGGGGTGAACCCTAACTATGTCTATTGTTGATTGCAGGAGTTGTAATTGTATTCTGTGTGTGGCATGTGAACAATAAAAGCTAATACTAGTAGTATTGCTACTTGTGTTCATCATTGTGCAGAAATAACAGACAAGCAACTCAAGAGCAGTGACGATTTTGTTTGGGCGATTGAGGCCCCGTTAGCTGGGAAACTGATCATCGACGTTGAATTCCTTGATCTCAAGATTGCACCTCCAAACGTATGATTATAACTTCTGGAAAACTTGTATGTCTAGTTCAAATTGACTTACAGCAAGCAAGAACAGCTGCTTTAGCTTGCAAACATATGAATATGTTGACCTGAAATATTCATGGTGTAGGGTGGAGATCTTCGCTCTATTTGGATAGAACAACTGACGTGAAAAGGAAAGTAAAAAACATATTTACTACGAGATCTCTTTTATCCATTTGTCTAATCAACGATCAGATTGATCAAAAATAAAGTATTATAATAAATAATTATTTTAGAAATAAAAATAAAGATTCTGATATACCTGATGATAAATAGAGATTTTGTATACTAAAAAATTGGTGTTATAATAAGTAAAAATGAAGAATATGTTAAAGAGATTCTAATGCAAGTGCTCTTAAAGAGGTTCATAACACGTTAGATGCTTGTCATTAGGACATGCTCATCGATTGCCCACTTTATTCGATGTCAGTTTAAAATGGTGCTTCAAAATCATAGGTTATAAGGTTTGATCAGATTTCACTCAGGGATTTCTTTTCTTCGAATCATTGTCAATGAACTTGAAGATCAAATGTACAAGCTAATAAATATTTGAACCTCTATGATTAGAAGATAATCATTTATTTACTGATCCAATCGTAGTTATTAAACGACACCAAAAGGAGCGACACAACATCTTCCATTTGGCTTTTTCTGTTTTACATGTTGAGCGTAACAACTCATAAGTTAGCAAAGCGTAGGCTTTTGCTTGTGTCAGCCATGTGAGCAAAGACAATCAGCCAAAGTGAGCTGTTGTGTGCTTTGTTTGGTGACCAACTCATAAAGACAAAAAAGGGTGAAAAAAAAGAAGCCAAAAGGCGTAAAAAGAAAACACAGAATCCTGATGAGAAAATCAAAGTTGGGTTCGAGCTCGATATGTTAAAAACTTACCCACTCCATCCCATGGAACTTGTACTACCTCCTCCGATGTTACCATCGACAAACGCGACGGCATTAATCATAAAATTAGTCGTGTTATAAATTATCCACAAGATAATCGAAAAATATTTTTATAAATTTATCGTGAAATATCAAGGATTGTTTAAGTTACATACTATAATATTGAACCAAAATAGTTTTTCATATCCTATTATTTAATAATAAAAAATAATACATCAAAATACGTAATAAATAATATAATTAGTGTACACCTTTGCAAGTAATATGCGACGAAGGAACCATTAGAGATGATTTAAGTTATATATTATAATTTTGGACAAAAAAATTTCATATCAATAATGATAAAAAATAACACATCAAAATTCGTAATTTATAATACAGTTATTATATAATGTATTCCTAATTTATACTTCATTTGTTCCATAATATAAACAATAGAGGGATACATAAGCAAAAAGGTTCATAGCATTATAAGTGAAATACGGGATGATAAAACGATTTTTTTAATAAATTTATTGTGAAATATTAAAGATAATATAACATATAAATTATAATTCTGAACCAAAATAAAATTCATATCTGTCCATTTATTTATAAAAAATGAATAATATGGATACTGTGTAATGCTGTTTATATTATGAAAAGAAGAAAGAAATAAAGATTAATTTATTTTTTGACTTTTTTGAGTGGAATGAAGAGAAAAAAGGATGAGAAAAAATTGAAGAATGAATTCATATGATATAAAATTCTGCAAATAATATGCATATTTAATATTTTTATAGTAATTTTTTTAAAATAAAATAAAATTATAATTTAATCGGAACAATCGAAATATTTTAGTTTCATTGGGACGAAAGGAAAAATAAAAATTATGAAAAGAAGAAAATATTTAAACTTAATTCCTTAAGATTTCGTTTAAATTGACTGAAAAATGACTCATTCAAGCTCATTTGATTGCTTGATGAATTTGTGTAATGTTGTATCATGCCGACATAATTTCACTTGCGGCTTTCACACCTTTTCCACACAAAACGACTCTCTCCAACAACGGCACAAAAGATTTCGTGAACTACACATTCACACAATGACACAACAAACTCACTCATCCCCACGCACATTCTCTCTCTAACCTCTCTCACTTTCATTGTTTCGCAATCGTTTTTCTCTCTCTAGAAACCAAAAACACTCGCAACACACAACACCGGCAACGAAAACCACCACTTTCAACGACGGCGGCCGCTCTCTGCGCGTGTTTCCGGCCCTTTGCGCACCACCACCGAGACGACAAATCACCACTCATGATGCAGCCACCAACGGCGGCGTCGGCGTCTTCGGCAGCGGTGGTGGTGTCGAGTAGTGGGCCGCAGATGACGGGGAGTCAGAGCTTCAACGGGAGCGCGACGGACGACGAGGTGCCGAGGTCGGCGCTGTCGACTTTCAAGGCGAAGGAGGAGGAGATCGAGAGGAGGAAGATGGAGGTGTGGGAGAGGGTTCAGGCTCAGCTCGGGAGAGTCGAGGAGGAGAGCAAGCGCTTGGCTATGATTAGAGAGGTATCATTCGTTGTTGTTGTGTTTGTGGTTGTGATGATTTTAGTGGTTTGAGGTTGGAATCGACGGATCTGTTAATTCGGTGGTGGATGGTTGAAACCCTAATTTTTGGAGACTCGTTGATTTGATTTTAATGTTCTTGTTTGTTGGAAATTATAAGTGAAAAACGTGATGAATTGATGAATTGATGAATTGATGGTGTTTTATGTTCTGTTTGGAGCTGAAAATGCTTGAATGTTGACAGTGGTGACTCAGCTGAGGATTATGTGTTAGCATTTTGCTTCCATTTCTCTTGGGATCTTTCGGGTCCTGCTTGTATGCTATGATAGAATTGGAATGTTACATGTACGTAGTTTAATTTGGTATAGTTAATGGGAGCGGATCTGATTTCGTAGGGATTCTGCGTCTGGTGCATTTGTTAAGTGAAATTGTTTGTACTCTGAAAATGATAAATTGTGGATCAAATTAGGTTTTCAACTTTGTTTGGGAGCGTCGTCGAACTTGTTAATATAATAACATAATAGTCAAGATGAAACGTGGGTCTAGAGACTTGGACACTAACGGTGATATTCTTGCTTTTCCTGTGAACTGCGAATTTTGAGGAGAAGCTGCTGTTATTATCGTTTATACTGCCGTGTCGAGTCTGTTTTCCCCTGTTGCAGATTGTGTTCCTTGTGACAAATGTCTGTGTGGAAACACCACCCTCTGGTTAATCTCTTATTTTTCAACCTGCTGAATTGTTGGTTTTCTCCGATTATGGCGTCCTTGGTTATGGTATTGAGCAATATCTATGATGTGAACTGATTTCAGTCTCTTGGAGTGCCTCCTTTTGTTCCTTTTTGGAAATTAATATGATATGGCTTCACTCATTTCTGAACCTGATTCCTCATCATCGCTGCTTGTTGATTGGGTCCAACAACTAGCTAGTTCGCTATGTGATATCCAAGAAGTCCTAGCTCAGAAGTGAACTCGCTTTACATAGGGCAAAAAATTCACTGAAGCATTTCTTTAGTTCTTGTTTTTTGTGCTACGTTACTGGTCTTCTAGCACAGTGTTTCACTTCAGATTATGGAATTGATAATGCATTCTTGAAAAAAAGACTTTGGAAGCAATTTGCCCTGTTTGAGAGGCTTCTAAAATGTAAATGAAGTCTGCTGGCTTTGTCTTGCACGCTTTTGGTCGAAATCTGCCCCAGGATTGTTCCGCCAAATCATTCGGCTATGTTTAGGAGAAGCTTCTTTTTTTTCACATCTAGCCCCTATTTGGCTATGTTCTTACTTATTATATATGCAACTATATCTCATGGTTGTTTTTGCTGGTATTCTTCAGGAATTGGAAGCTTTGGGAGATCCCACGGGAAAGGAAATTGCTCAGGTTCGCAAAAAGATTGACACTGTAAACAAGGAACTAAAGCCACTGGGGGTAACTGTCCAAAAGAAGGTATTATGACCGGGAAATATCTTATATTGGTGGTGGTTTCTAGATTCATATATTCATCAATTGTCATCGTTTAGGTAAATTGGCTACTGAAGAATTATTATGGTTTCATTTTCTCACAGGAAAAAGAGTACAAAGATGCTCTTGATGTATTCAACGAGAAGAACAAAGAAAAAGCACAGCTCATAAACAAATTGGTCGAGGTGCATTCTATTTCCTGATCTTTTACATAGCCTGCTTCTTAAAGGGCGTGCTTTCTTAATGACGGCGTTAAGTTTCGCCATTCCTTGCTATGAAGAGACTGTTGTGAGGGCTAAACCAAAGACTTGTTTACTTAAGAATAGTAGTATAAGACATATAAGAGCATGCATGGAGAGCTGATTCTGGTCATCAGAGAACTTGACTGTGACTTTTAGCCAACCACAAGTGAAGACAATTATATGAAAGAGGCAGAACTAGGACACTAGTATTTTGTTGCCTTTCGAAATTGGTGTAGAATCATAGCTGCTGACGTGGTGTTGTATGTGTCAACCTTTGATTTGTGTCACCATTGTGCGTAGACTTGTCTAACGTTATGTTTAAGCTAGTAGATGGCAGAACTTCAATTTCATTGTGTTCATAAGTTCTTTTTTTTCTGCTTGGTGCTCTTTTTTTTTTTTTTTTCCTTTTTGCTGAAACAGCTGGTAAGCGAAAGCGAGAGGTTGAGGTTGAAGAAGCTGGAAGAGCTAAGCAAGAGTATGGATTCAATGCGTTGATGTCTAACCCTGAAGGAAAGCAAACAAAGATCTAGTTTGTTCATAACTAATCAGGTCGGTGTGATGTAGTCTTAGTCTTCCACTTCTGTCCATTCATATACATATTGACTTGGTTTTGCTTGGGTTTGGTTTGATTTGATTTGGTTTGGTGTGTAATCCTTGTGGTAATTTTTTGCTTTCATTTTCTTTACCCGTTTCAAGTTGCTGATTTAGGAATCATGCAGACGGTTCTCCTAAATAGACAGGCTTGTAACTCTGTGACTCGCTATTTGTCAGATTGCTAATCAGCTTCGTTCCCCTGTTTTCTGGTTTTCCTTGTATCTTGTGATAGTCTTATGTCTTAACACTCTGATATGATATGCTGATGCTCTCTCCGATCCACTAAGCCTTTGCAGCTCGTATTTCGCATCACCCTCTTTGTTATCTCGCTTGGCATTCTGCATTAGTGAACTAGAATGCGACTGGACGATCGTGCCTGTGAATGATATGCGGTTTGTGGTACTTGTTTCCTTTATGGTTTTTTCCTGTAGTCAGTGATTGGAACGCATCATATAAAGAAGTGCATGTATGCTGCCCTTTGCTATATGAACGTCACCTGGGTTCTTTTACGTCACTTGGCCTCCTTGGTTCTTATTCGATCTTCCAGTCTAGCGCTGCTTCTATTTGAACATTTTATCAGTTCGCCGAAAGTTCATGCTCATCTGTTGTGCCTATAGTGCCATCTGTTAACCTGTGTTTTCTGATTACGTGATGGAAATTAGCTCCAATTCTCGTATACATGTTTACGTGGCGCACATGTTCACTGCTACAAATGGTCCATGGTTTTTGCGCATTGAGTAGCTGTGTTTGCGTGAATCTTGTGCACTGTCACTGCTTAACTTCGAGCTATTCATCACAGAATATTGATATGTATCTGGCCTATATGGTCCTAACAATGAGAACTACAAGAAATCTCACTCTGGTACACACCTATGGGTAAACGTTGCATTAACCATAAGAACAAAGATCTCTGCCCAATTTCTATGCCGCATGTGTAACATGCTATGCTAAGTGGTGAGGGTACTTGTTGTTTACAAATATCAAGCATTAAGAAAAGTGTGACTAGTAAGATATCCTTAAGCTTTCGGGTTCAGATGTGTTCCCAAAATGGACGACTAGTTTCGATATTGGATTCTTATTCGGCTGGGCTCAAATACGTATCACAATCCATGAAGCCCAGTTCTGTTTGCATTGGGCTTATCCGAAACTGAATCCAAAAGCGTATGAGAGAAAGCAACCCGAAGAGTTCTAGACAGGCTATAAATGGCCCAAGATTGATGCCCATTTGCTACCCATGATGGGCCCAAATGAGCTTGAAGTCTGTGACTGCCCTTGCAGCTTTGAGCATCGAATCATACAACGTAACACATCTTATACATTAAACTTCCATTATTTTCTAAACAACCAATTATCTAACTCAAATATAAAAGGAAAGGAAAGAAACTTATCCTCATAATTCCGTCCAACGCAGGATGTGGGGAGGACATCCTAATAAGATATAATGATACATCTACATAAAACTAGCACTTATTTTTACATAGAAAGATTTTTTTCTTATGCCCTTAAGTGTCTAACTCACATACAAAAAAATGAGTAAAATATTTGGTGTCATGATTATCGACGACTAATGTTGAACATAAGTATATTGACTTTTTGTTAAGTGTGTCAGACTATTTCACATCCACGACATATGTAGTTTACGCTCATACAGTACGTGTACAAACGATATATCTAATGTGATACAATATCGTGAAAGGTTGAGGTGATGAAAAGTCATGTCTGATGAGACATATAGTCTAGGATAGATCGAGAGGAAAATATTTTTTCCTCTGAAACACGCACGACCGTGTCTGCTGTGACACGGCCTGATCAGACCGTGCTTCGAGAAAACTCGCACAAGAAACATTATGCGTACGGGATACGCACGACCGTGCGTGTTGTTTTTGAGACGGACTTCTGATGGGCCTACATACAGCCGTGCTGGGTTGGCACGATCGTGTCTCAATGAAACGAGATTTATTTTATTAAAAACATATCTTTTATGCATCCTTAAATATATCTATATTATTAAATATTCATAAAATGTTTTTGGATTTGAATTATGATCTAATACGACCTGACATGTTTTATAATCGACTTTTATCATAATATTCTGCTAGCACGATTTGTGGTGATATTCCCTTAGAATTTTTCTTTGTGTTATAATTTTTCTATATTAAATGATATATAATTAATAATAATAATTTCTATCTAACATCTTCAAATAGAAGTAATTTATTGTGAGTCATCGTTCAGTCGAATCAGTTCATCCAATCATGACGCACTCACACACCAACCGTTACGCGTCGATGCAGAGTCCATACAAACATAAAACACATAAAAATGGTTAAGTGGGTAGGAAGGGGTGAGCCCCTGTTAGCCGAATTTGGTCAGGACAAAGGGCCTAGGGACCGCCCCTCTACTGCAACCCTATTGCCTAGCTAGTCCTGCCCACTAGCTCTATTTTGCCTCAGTCCCTATATGAATCTTGCTAGGCCTAGGCATAGTACGTATCTAAATAATTCACTCCTCATCACCTGCCAGGCAACCCATCTAAAACACATTTAGCAAGTTCAAATTGGCGCTCAAATAATTATAGGGCTTTCCTCTTCTATATCATACATCATATCTTTTTATTGAGACTATCATATTTCAAAAAAAATTCAGATAAAACATATTAAAAAAAGATCATAATATATTATAATATATCCCTCATTTCTTTCCTTCTTCTCTCTCATTTTTTTTCCATAAACCCACATACATCTCACTATCATTAAAAAAATACTTTTTTTTCCATTAAATCCCATAAAAATTCAACCCACACATAAATTTACGTATCGGATCAAACTATTCATTATATTATGAGACAAAAGGAGTAGTTATTTTTATATTTTGCTATCAAAAATGTACTCCATTCATTCCATAACATAGCACAGTAAACACGCTATTCATTATGTATTTTGATGTATAAAACAATATTGCATCATCATGATATTATTTAACACATATTTTGAGGTGTTTCGTTATTCGTCTTAACGATGCAAGAAAATTACGTCAGTAGCCCGGGATCGAAATACATAACTTAATTATCATTATTGTTTCATGATAACTTTGCGTAAAAAGATATTTGATCGTTTTCCGGACGATTCATGACTTAAATAAATTTATCGCTGACTTAAACTAACCTTTTATTTTTTATGGGACAAAGATAGTATTAATTATTGAACTTTTGCTCCAATATGCGATTCTATTTTACACCCCAAAGATTCCAATTATAAATAATTTTATCACGATCACAACTTTCACAGCTCATCGATTACGCTTTAATAATTAAATAATAATTCATGTTTTTTTCATTGATTTTTCAACAAGTTGTATGCTTTTCAGTCTTTTTTGAATCTATTTTTGTACTTAAATTCCTTATTTACATGTTTCATTAATTTTTTAACTATATATTTTATCTGGTTCTTGATTAAAATAGTCAATTTGTAACCAATTGATAATTTTCTAAACATATGAAAAGCAAAAAATAGTAATTATTAATGACATGGCATTGATAGGTGGATTTATAGCTAGTGATAAATATAAAAATAATTATAACTAAATTCTATTTTAGCATAAGTTTTAACTCATGATCAAAGCACTGTTTTTCGTATTTGGTACCAAATCATAGAAATAGTATCATTATTAAATCATTGCTATACTTGCTCTTATGATATGTTATTTGGTATTCATTATGTTGTTTCTGATTTTGTATTTTCGATTTACTATTTGATGAAATTAAATTGTTTGACATTGATTTTTATTTTTAAAACAAATGAAATAGAAGTAGAAAACAAAAAACCAAAAGAAAATCAAGGGATTGTTTGGTATTTTGCTATTTAAAACTGAAAAATCCAAAATCGATAACAAAATCAGAGAACCAATAATCAAAACCAAAATTATTTAACAAAATAAAATGATTTCGTGTAGAGAGAATTTTGATATTTTAATCAAATGAAACAAAAAAAAATCCATTTCATGTGTTTAAAAAACAAGAATCTTCTAGCAAACAATTTCGTTAAAATAAAAATAAAAAATAAAAAACACAAGTGATACCAAATATGTCTTGGAAAATAGGAAAACAAATGAAGTGTTGGGCAACTACTAAACTTATCAAAATATGTCACATTGTTTGATGTAAATAAAAATATATGGTGACTTCCATGGTCATATAAGGTAAAAATATGTGGAGATAAGTTACAACGATCTTCACACAAAAGTTCAAAAGATCAAATACAATTTTCAAAAATCATTGTCTTGACCATCATGATAGTTTACTTTTCACGAGTTAATTGGGAGGAAGGGAGTAGTTAAATTATGTTACTTTCCTACATATTTGGTAAGTTTAACCATCGGCACATTCGATAATTTTATTAGCTGGGTCAACATACAATGTCATACGCAATGATAAATGTGGTCGTTGGCTTAAATGTATAGAAAAAGACGGTTGATGAGGAGAAAAAGATGATGATGAAACGGATGGGAGAGATGAGGACTAGAGGAGAGAAGGGGGAAACAAACATTGGGCCTCGTGTATCATATGGGCCAGCAAATAAAGCACCTGGTCAGCGTGGAATCTGGGCCACTCGTGTCATATCTGCAAATTTTTAACCAGTCACCTACGTGGTTTGCATGGATGTAACGTCGCCCTTTTTGCTAACTAGGATCTTTTTTGCCCATTTCCCGTCATGTAAGTACTTGTACTCATCTTTTGTTACACTTCGTGTCTCAAAAATATGCATGAGATGAACTTTGATTACTTCCTTGGGATAGATAATAGTATTTCCTCCGTTTTAAAATATAGATAATGATTTCATCCGATATATAGATTTATGTATGTGTGAAATTCAGTGAATAAATAATATTTTTTTATTATAAGAGTAGTGAGAGAAATAAAACGTGTAATGTAACAAATGATGATTGTTTTGGTAATTTTTTTATGTGAAAATGTTACTAAATATGATATGTTGTATATATTTTGAGATGATCCAAATAAAAAAATATTGAATATAAATTATGAAATGAATGGAGTAACAAATAATCTCATATTGTGAAGAATATGTGGTGCATTGTCTCACACATCACTCATGTAGCGAATAGTAAAAATGTTTTCGTGATGTTAACATGAGCTAACCATATAAAACCATTAATTGATCATCTTCATCATCAAATTACAGCGAGGGGATAACTACACCAATTAAAAAACGACAATAATGTTGCTCTCACTATATATGTGAAGAAGATTTCAAACCCCACTCGCAACATTCTTGTTCATCCTGTCTTTATATTTGGAAGAGAAACGACCTATTCTTGAACAAACTATAAATATTAAGTTTTTTTGTATCAATGAACGTGAAGTCTGGATTTGTTTTTATGGAAATCAATTGTTCCAAATCGCATGAACCAGTAGGTGTTGGCCACAACATTAATTTTTGATATATGGATGACAAAATTTATTGTCGAATGCATGTGTGTTACATATATGGTATGTGTCTTGTTTTTTCTTTCGTCGTTTTAGAAATTTAGATATATTTATTAAAAGAGGGATAGGACAATACAAAGGAGATGTACAAGAGAGGTCGCTGTTAGACCAATAAATAAAACTGTGAGAAAAAAAAAGAAAAGAAAAGAGAGACGTTGAGAAAAAAGTTGTCAGCGAAGAAACAGGACACGCATCACCGCCTCTATTGGTCTCTCTCTCTCTCTCTCTCTCTCTCTATATCTCTCACTCATCACGTGTGCGTTGTGCTCTCTCTCTGCAGCTGCTTGCCTGCTGCCTCACTCTGCTTATGTCTCCTCTCCTCTTCATCTTCCCCTCAAAGAGCCGAGCTCTGAGATCCCGAAAATGAACACAATGAGTGAGGAACGTACACATGCTATCTTACTATGGATATTCAGATTGTCACTCGAATTTCGATCGATATTTAACACAAAATCAATTGATAAACAATTAATGAAATAATTGAAGATCTGATTCGTAGATGTGACGAATTCTCAGCATGTTTCATCATAGGAATGTTTTTTTTTTTTTTTAAACATAAGCTTTTATAGGAGCAAAATGTTAGGCTTTTGAGCTACATATAGAATACACAAAAACATGAACAGTAAACTTTGAGGAATTGTTAATCGGTCGAGTTGAAATCTCAAAGATTTGATATAATATCAAAATCCAATATTTAGCTAGGTTGAACGACCCAATCACTATATATGTGTTGCTCAAAATTTTTGGTTTGTGGATAAAAAATAGGAGTATGTCCAATTCATCCAAAGCAACCACGTCAACACTTTATGATATCTAAGCTGGACTAGCATGCAATTTGTCTCTTGTAGTTGTAGGATGGACGCAAAAGTGGAAGATTTCCCATAAAATTAATTGAAGAGGAGGCATTGATAATGTACACCAATAATTAAACGGGAAAGCTAGCTTCATGTGTTCGTGCGGCTCTTAATTATTGAATACAGTTACATGTATTTATACTGCTATATGATTTGCTTGGAGCGCATGCATGTATGTTTCTTGTACGTAACCGTGGCAGCTGGTTGGAGACACCCAGGTTGTGGGACACACATGCATATATGTACGTGTATGTTGTGCCAATTATGCCATTAATATTCAGGTCCAAAAAACCCAACTGTGAGTCTCCTTGTTTCTTTGCACCATGTTGGAAAAACACAAAAAGAGAGGCTTTGCATGCCTTATTCGGTGAGATTGATATGAGGACTCGTTGCATGTATCTCCATATGATATGATATGATATGGATTCCATTCAATCCAAAAAGACGTCTTTCAAATAATCTTGGAACTTCGGTCTGCTACTTGATGAAGGAAAAAGGTAAGCCGCAATTAAATCTTTCAAATGGACGGATAAAGGTTCTTATAACGACACATTATCTTGTGTCATTAATAATCTCACAAAGATCAATTCCAAAACGTCCTTCACATATATATCACCCCCACCTCAATGTCGTCCAACCCTGCCGACCTCAACCGTCCGTTCATCACCGACTATTAAAACCTCTAAGGTTCTATCTGAAAACCAATTACATTGAGAGAAGAGAAGTGATCCTGGATCTATGATTGTATTGATTTTTATAACTCCAATGTGCATAGAATTTCCTCGATATTTTTCGTCACTCGAATGGTTTTTTTGGGGTTGAAGTGTGAACATATATTTGAGTGACATAGAATCTTGGACCGTTACGTCTTTTTCACTTTGATATCATATTTAATTTTTGAGATTGTATCTCATAATCAATTAACAATAAGAGAAATGATTCAAATCTATATATAAATATATGATTTAATCTTTGGTTGTCGCGGACCACTGCCCATGGCCGCTCACCGTTAAAGATT
This sequence comes from Drosera capensis, assembly GCA_001925005.1. Taxonomy (NCBI): domain Eukaryota; kingdom Viridiplantae; phylum Streptophyta; class Magnoliopsida; order Caryophyllales; family Droseraceae; genus Drosera; species Drosera capensis. The sequence goes on from LIEC01011897.1 coordinate 50,237, forward strand.
GACATCTTCGTTCAATGTTGACCATGACAAACCTTTCTCTCTGTCTCTTTTTTTTTTTTTTTGCTATCATTATTATCTGAATGTTATCAAACACAATCGTAAGGGATCTGATATATAATCTGAGGGTTTATGCTATCTAATGTACAAAATGACACCTTAACTTCTTATATATTAGTCCCTCCGTCCTTTAATATAAATAAAAATTATATATTTGGATCGTCCTAAAATATATATAACATAACATAATTAATAACTATTTCACATTAAAAATATAAGTGACAAATCAAATTTTCAGAATTTATTCGGGACAGAAGTGATATTTCTTCATAAAATTTCACAAAAATCAAATGCATATAAATCCATATCATGGGTCAATCTGTTTTTTGTAATATACTCCCTCAGTTCACATAAATTACGATATATGACTAAATTTAGATGCGATACTAATATCAAATTGTAACGTAAATGATAAATTGTAAATGAGTAAATATTTTATTATTGTCTCAAGTAAATTGTAAGTTTTCTAAATTAGAAAGTTTTTATCTTTAAAAATTCTAAAATATCCTTATTTAATATCAAATATCTTCTTTATCATTATTTTTTTTTCATCCACTCACAATTTTTATTTTTACTCTATTCACTCATAATTACTAATATTCATTTATTCACTATATAAAGAAGATTATTTTGATAAAAATTCTCAGAATCAATCCATATTTTAATAATTATGACAAGTTAATAGATTGGAATATTTGAGACGAATGAACCCAGAGAGAGGGATTAACAAGAAAAAAGAAAGGTGAAGATGGGACCTACGGGGAGTCCTTTGGCAATGCATAAGATAGCTGTTTTCCTGAAAGACACGACCCGCCCCTGCCGCTCCATTTCTTTCCCACTCGTTACTCTCTCTCTCTCTCTCTCTCTCTCCCCTTGTGAAGTCCCTTTCTCCACCCACATCGATCATCGTAACTCGAAAACCAAACAAACGACCCCATAATTATCAAGAACCACAATGAACAACCCCAACAACAACAACGCCGACGACGACCACATTCAACACCACCAACATTATCAACACTACACCAACGTCGCCACCGCCGATCTCCGTCACTTCCTCGCCACCAACACCACCGTCTCCGCCGCCGCGGCCGTGCAGTTCCCTTCCCTCCCTTTCCTCTCACTCCCTGAATTCTTCCCCCCTCGCCGCCTCCCCTCTCCTCCTCCTCCTCCTCCTCCTCCTCCTCCACACCCCTTCGATCTCCTCATCGGCGGTCGCCACGTCACCGACATTGCCGGCCTCACCGCCGCAATCCACGACTCCGCTGCCAATGCCGATGGTGTGGCTGCCGCGGCGGCGGCGAATGATTCTGGGGTTTTCAGAGGGTTTGGAGGGTTTGAGGGTGATCAGATCAGTGGTGGAGGAGAGGTGTTTGGAGGCGGTGGTGATGGCGGGGCGACGACGACGAGGTGGCCGAGGGAGGAGACGCTGACGCTGCTTCAGATCAGGTCTCGGCTTGATGATAGGTTCAAGGAGGCTAATCAAAAGGGTCCATTGTGGGATGAAGTCTCTAGGTATTTATATCTTCCACCACTCCAATTGCGTTTTGTCTCGAGAGATGAGATAAAATGAGATTATTAATTCGTTATGACATATAAATAGTTTTTTTATCTTAATGTACGTTGCTGTTTAAGTATGTTTAATAGGATAAATAATCTTTAAAATGGTACTTAACAGAAACAAACAATGGATAACAGATCAAGGTTTTTCTTCTTTGGTGCAATATGTATTGGCATTGTATTGTCAAGGATTTTTCGTGTTCTTTTTTGTTTTTGTTTAACGGGAGTGAACTGTGTGTTTGCTCTGACTCTATGAGATTGGCATGTCACTCTCATTTTCATATGGTTGAAAAATTTAGCTAAAAATGGAGATGGGTCAGTTCCTTGATCAGTACCCATTAGCCCAATTCGACCTTTCATCACCAAAAAACCTAGCAAACATAGACACCTCTTTGATGACATGCATATTTTTCTGAATTTTTGAGGCCATTGTGGTCCAATCTTCTCTCTGCTTTCACTGCACCCACTTGAAGTTAAGTTCAAGCAGTCTCTTCATGAATCATGATCAATCACACACATAACTCCGAATTGTTAACATTTCATCATCCAATTTTGTAGAGGAAACAATGAGATGAACTTGTGCTCAATTATTATCGTAGAATTAATTCTGCTTCATGTTCTGTTCCTGGTTTTCATATATGGATATGATTGATCAAATTTTATTTGGTTTATTTGATTATGATGATTAGGATAATGGTGGAGGAACATGGATACCAAAGAAGTGGAAAGAAATGCAGGGAGAAATTCGAGAACCTTTACAAGTACTACAAGAAGACCAAGGAAGGAAAAGCCGGTCGACAGGATGGGAAACACTATAGGTTTTTCCGGCAGCTCGAGGCCCTCTATGGCGACAGCAACGCCAACAATTCGTCCTCCTCGGACGCCCACATTGTCACAAGCCACCACCACACCCACCACGGCAGCCATGATCAGGCCATGTTTCAAGGAATGGATCTTCCTTTGATGTTTCAACAGAATGCCAATGCAGGAACGAGTAACGTATTTCAGCCTACGGTTGGATTATTCTCAGGCGATAGCCTAAGCAGTCTATCTAACTCGTCAGGGTTCGCGAGCACATCATCAGGCGACGAAGGGATGGGGTCAATGGAAGTAGGTGGCACGGATATGAGGAAGAAGAAGAAAGGGAGAAAGAGGAGTTGGAAAGTAAAGATAAAGGAATTCATTGATACACAAATGAGAAGAATGATAGACAAGCAAGAGGCGTTGCTTGATAAGATGATGAAGACTCTTGAGAAGCAGGAGAAAGAGAGGGAACATTGGGAAGAACAATGGAGGAGGAGAGAGGCCGAGAGGGCGCAACGAGAGCACGAGTTTTGGGCCAACGAGAGGGCCTGGATCGAGGCCCGTGATGCCGCCATCATGGAGGCCTTAGAGAAGTTCATTGGCCCTAGGGCCATGCCTGGTGCCTCCTCCTCCACCTCGGAGGAACAACAACGAAATGGATGTGATGATGAAGGGGAGGGATCAGACCGGTGGCCTGAACCGGAGATGGCGAGACTTATACACCTTAGGACTGAAATGGAAGCGAGATTTCAACAATGTGGATCATCGTCCGAGGAGATGAGTCTATGGGAGGAGATATCGTCGAAGATGGATTCATTGGGTTATGACAGGAGCCCGACGATGTGCAAGGCTAAATGGGATAGCATAACGTGCTTGATCATGAGGAGGAGTGACAAGGATTGTAAGAAAAAGAGGAAGGAGATCCAGTGGAGAAGCGTCGAAAACAATGACAATATCTTGCACCATGTTCAAGAAACAAACGAGGGAAGGGTGGCCACGGTGGTGGCACCACTGTCGGAGGCCTCTCCTTCTCCTCATCACCGTGGTGGCCGTGACAATGCCATTGGTGATGGTCGCTTTAGGTTCATGGTTGGCCAAGGAGGAGAGTATCTTGGAGAATTATGAGAGGCAAAATGTATGATCAGGAAAATATTGATTGCAAGTATAGGAAGACTTATGAAACGGCCAACTGATCTTGATCTTTTGTGTAAAACGGAGCTTCATTTTCCATCTATATGATTCCATTGATGTAGGTGTAACTCGTCAAAAAAACCCCTTCGCAAAAATCAAACTCGTTTTTGAAATTTAACACGAGCGAATATTCACATGATATATTTCGTATAATAATAAAAATTCTACTTTTTATAATTTAAATAATAAAATAAAAATGTGTATTTTATGTCGTGTATGTTAGGGTTTGTAAACAGGCATTTTTGTGCTTGGTGTTCTACTTATATCGATTTATGTTTCAAATTAATAACTTCAAAACCTATGACTCATATATATAATATATGACATGGATTACGATGATCATCACCCAAAATGGAAAGGACTAGCTCCAGATCCTTTGGGAAAGATCAAGCTCTGCCATTTGAATCATGTCACTGATTTAAAACCTTCAAAAATCAGCATAAGAAAGATCTCAGACAATATATTTGTAATTGTACAATCATAGTAGCTTTTAGAGCAAATACAATGCACAAGACAAATATGTTATAGTCAAAATTTAGCAAAAAGTCCTAAATATTTCACTCGCAATGGACATAAGGAGTTGTGCCAAATTATAGCTTTTGTCATACCATATGTTAATTTGACATCAAAATAGCATTTGGTATAATATGACAACTTATAGATATTAAAGGCAAACCTAAATATCAAAAACATAAAATTCAACAACACACATGTGTCTTTTTATTAACCATTCAAAAACATAAAATATAATATGGCAGCGCTAAAACAACATTGGTAACATATAACAAAATAGCACTATTCATGTCCAAATCATAACTTTGCCCATAGCAAATGGCATTGTCCATTGGAATTGCTCTTACCTTAGCAAAAATGCACACTCTATTGTTCTAGCTAAGTGAACTAGGCCTGCAATATCAAGAACAAGAATAGTACTTTGATCAAAGGCTTTTTACACAATGTGATGATATGAGATTGAGTTAGCTAGGCAATGTAAACTAGGAGTTATCTCAATGAAGCCTGCTTCACTTTAAAGCATGAGACACAGAGTGATATACAGAGGAAAAGAGAAAGGAGTCATTTATTGAGATAAGTACTGTGCTATCAATTTGCTAGACAGACAGAGAACAGACTGAGAAAGAAAGAGAGTAAAGAGGTTTATCATATCACATCTTCTTCATCTATGAGCTAAGCTAAGCTAGCTACTTGAGCCACACATGTAGGGAAAAGGTCTTGTGCCAAAGTCATGGCATGGAGAGCACAAGGAAAATGTCTCTTTTTCTTCTTCTTTTCAAGCGAGATAACTGATATCAGAGCAGATGTGATCATATGACGGTATAGAGTATAATGTATCTGTAGAAGAGTTGTTTGAGGGTATGATTGGCTTAAGTTTAGCGGTCGGATGCAACTATCCAAAATTTGATTGCATGACGAGCCGTTTTCTCACTCACATCTTTCCTCAAAATGGATTTTGTAGATACGTCGTATCTTAACGTCGGAAAGAGTTAACTCATTAATAAGCATATCTTTATCCCAAACAGACAGTCATGGGCTAGACATTTAAGGAGATAAACCAAAGAAAAGATACTGATCCCAAGGTTTTGTTGATGTATACTATTGATTTGACAAATAACTGAAGAGATCAGTTCAGATGGGGTTGAGAAAGCAAAGCTTTGCCGAGCAGAGCAGAGCAAAGAAGAGCAAATCTGGCCGATGATGTGTTATGCCCTTAATTGGTAAACAAAACTCATCTTCTGTCTTCTCTGTCTCCTTTCACTTCTGCACTCTCACTCTCACCCATGCTTTTGCTTGCTTTCTTCCCTAGATCAGACCCTTGTTATTCTTCTATCTTGATTTTTATATTTTTTTCGAAAAACACAATTTTGTTGACTAGGGGAAAAAACATACAAAATGAAATGCAGTTATGATGAAAAGAGAAGAGAGAAAGAGAGAAAAGGTGATGAGGAGGAAGATGATAGGATAATGAACTGAGGCATATACTGTTGAGAGAATAGAGTGACGAGATCACAATATCTACAAAAGCTGATACATTCACAGACTCCTCACTTCACACTTTTGTGGGTTCCTCTCTCTGATCTTTTGTTTCTTCTTTTTTCTTTCCTCATCATCTATGTTGTTGATATTTGAACTTGCCAATCTTTGTAACAATTCGTCACCTCCGTCTCGCAAAGGACATAGCGATGTAACACAACATATGCATCGATACAAACCTAGGTTGTTTTCTTATAACCACGCGACTCATATCCACAGATATAAACCCTATGGGCCCTATCGTCTTAGTGTATCATCCATCGATTCTGCATTCTCTTTCCGACACTCAACGAGTCCTGCATCCTTGTTCCCGGAATGAAACTCAAGTCTACAACAACAACAAAAAAACCTGAGTCTGTCTTTTGTTTACCTCATTGGCACTATCCATTATCATGTATTCCCTCCCCCGTTCATAATAAATATATGTAACACAACATATGTATCGATACAAACCTAGCTTGTTTTTTTACAACCACGCGACTTATATCCACAGATATAAACCCTATGGGCCCTATTGTCTTAGTGTGTCATCCATCGATTCTGCAGTTTCTTTCCGACACTCAACGAATCCTGCATCCTTGTTCCCGGAATGAAACCCAAGTCTCCAACAAAAAAGAAAAAGAAAAACGAGTCTGTCTTTTGTTTACCTCATTGGCCCTATCCATTATCATGTACTCCCTCCCCCATTCATCATAAATGTAGCACTTCTTTTTCTTTTGTCCAATAATAATTACAAATATCTTATTTGAAAATTTTTTATCTGAAAAAAATACAAAATCAATCAAAATGAGCGATAGTACATTTAATATCTCATCTCACAATTGCTGCTACAATAAATCCTACCAGCATCAAAAATATATTTTTTATCAAATATTATAAAAATTCAATATATATATATAAAATCTTGTATTGGTCAAATTACGACGGTTATTATTATCAAAGATCAAATGTCAAAGGAGGATGCAACAAGTACTATCAGTTAGAAGTTTTACCTCGACAGCTAGCTGGGCCCATAGCCTGTAATCAGATGGGCTGGACTCGTGTGCCACAGTTGTATGGAAGCCCACTATGCATACGCTTGGGCCGGCTCATGATCCAGAAACACAGATTCCCAGTTTACTTGCCGGGAACAAATTCAGACCCTTGTTAGGAAGGTTACAAATTAAGAAGCCTGGAGCTTGGCCACCAATATCAAGTTCGCGGATAACACTCTTGCTATGAGCATTCCGCCTCTACATCAGCATTCACATCCTCGGATCGGATCGTCGTGTCTGCATAAACACGAGACATTTGAACATTGTCTACACCACAGATGCACATATGACCAGGCTTGAGCCAGAACTGGAACCAACATAGCTAGAAAAGGAGATGACAGATATGAAATCCTTGTTCTAGGCAAATAAACACTACATACAAACCGTACCATTGGAGAAACAAACACGCTGCATAAGTTCAACACCAAAACATCAACCAGATGCGGTGAAACCAATCAACGACAACCGCGAAATTCGCAGCAACTATCATCACTTTAGGATAACGCAGGCGGATAAAAATGGAATCACTTTATTCTAAATCGCAACCCCTAATTTAAAATGCGACTAATGACTCGAACACAACACTGCAAAACCCAAAAAAACCATTTCTCTTAGTACTTGTAGTCCTTCACGTGAAGACTCTCGGTGGCACCCTCGACAGCAGCACCACCCTCGTACTTTCCAAGGGTGGCCTCGGAGTTACCCTTGGCCCTGGCGAGGAATGTGGCTTGAGCCTTCTCAACATTCTCGACCTTTCCGGACCATGCCTTGAGAGTGCTCTGCTGGAGGGCGCGACCATAAGAGAAGGACAGAGACCACGGCTTCTTGGTCTGGAGTTTGTTCATGGCGTTGAGGTTAACTGTGGCCTGCTCCTCGCTCTGACCTCCGGACAGGAAAACAATGGCTGGAACAGCTGCAGGGACGGTGCGCAGGAGGGTGCGGACGGTGTACTCGGCGATCACCTCAGGAGCAACCTTCTTGCTCTCGGATCCAGGAGTCACCATGTTGGGCTTCAACAGGGTGCCTTCGAGGAGGACATGGTGATCGTTGAGAGCCTTGTAGCAAGCGGCAAGAACACGCTCCGACACCTCAGCACACTTCTCGATGTCATGAGGACCATCAACCAGGATCTCAGGCTCCACAATCGGAACCAGACCGTTCTCCTGGCAGATGATAGCATAACGAGCAAGGCCATTGGCGTTCTCGTTAATGGCAAGCTGAGATGGCTCATTGGGGCCAATCTTGAGAACAGCACGCCATTTGGCGAACCTGGCACCAGCAGCATAGTAATCCTGGCAGCGCTTGGCAAGGCCATCAAGACCCTGAGTAGTGGTTTCTCCAATGGTTCCAGCTAACTCAACGGCTCCCTTGTCGACCTTGATTCCGGGAAGAACACCACCTTCCTTCAAGACCTCAACAAAAGGCTTCCCTGCATCATAATTTACATGGAAGCTTAAGGCTCGTTTTGAGGAATAGCTATCGCATGTTAACCGACCATGCAAGCTGTGTATCGAAAATACAAAGTTTCAAAAATACTACCAGAAGTAGTGTTTTGGTAGAGGGTTTCCTCGAAGAGAATCACACCACTGAGATACTGCAGAGCACCAGGGGTCGTGAAGAGAAGCTCGCGAAGGGCCCTTCTGTTAGCCTCATTGTTCTCGACATTGATGCTGGAAAGACGCTTGCCAATGGTTCCGGTAGACTCATCAGCTGCAAGGATACCCTTGCCTGGGGTGCCAATGTAGGCAGCATTCTTGATCAGCTCATCTGCAGAAGATAGGATGGAGTTACTTACAATCAAGTCCAATGAAAAGATCAAACACAAATCACATAGAGCAGAAAGTTTATAGATCGAGAAACAAGATGGGATGAAACCAGAAAGAACAAACTACATAGAGCAGATGACATCATCTCATACTTATAAACATACAAGAGTCCCTGAAACAGGCAATTAAAGCACATAACAATAAACCTCAAGGAAGATACTAACATGCCGAAATTCCAGACAGCGGCTGGACAGTAGAAATTGCCAAATCCGATCATAAAAGAGACACGAGCAAATCACTAAAACCAGAGAAGCAAGTGAAAAAGCAAACTTATGTTCACTTTCTTTGTGATTGAACTATAAGTAGATGCAGAATTAGGACATCAATAAATCGACATGAATGGGCTACCAAGGTGGTCATGGCGTCACCCAACACTGCCAATGTGCCATACTACACATGAGGCAGGGCAATCAAAGACGCCTTTAAGTAAGGCCTAAGTAACATACTACTTGGAATTACACCGCAAGATGGTCTCATGGTTACTTTATCGAGCTAACCCCATCCAAAGACTTCCCTTAATAAACGAATCTCACAAAAGCGGTTTTGTCATTCAAACATTAAAACCAGCACAAAAGAATGCAGTTCACGAATGTTCGATTTATGAAATGCAAGGGGGGGTTGATGACGCAGGATAAATCACTTAAACAGGATAAGCGATACAGGCTACAAATATCCAGAAGCGCCACTGAAGTGATGATTTTAAGAAGCAAGATAAAACCATGTTAAAATTCAAGGGATTCAATGGGATACAAGTTTCAATACACAAGATAAGCCATGTGATTTCATTACCATTAGTGCAAGATAGCGAAGCATTTTATTTATAGTCACTTGTTACTTGTTAGGCCCATCTACGATTCAGTGGATCAAACTCAGATAGCAACAGATACTACTATAATTAAACACTATCAGTATGAAACCGAAGATCATGGTCCCCAAAGAGGAAAAAAGCACTTCCAATAGCAGAAAATATGAAGAAACAAGAGAAATCCGATCAAAGAGTTGACTCAATTATTTTCTACCAAGGTAACTCTTTTGCTGTGTTAGACATATATTATTTAAGACTTCTACTCGGTTCGAATTTTTGATAGAGTTAGTTTCTCGACATGGTATCAGAACAAAGCCCTTATATGAGACGACGAGTTCGATCTCTGCGTCTTGATTTATTTATGTACACCTTATATAACAATTGACATGGGCTGGGCAAGTGTTATCCACATGAGTGTTATAAATACATTAACAGGTCTTTCTATATCTGTTCGGATTTTTAATAGAATTGATTCGTCGATATTCTATTACAGAGTCTTTTTTGACATAGTATGACCTATTTGTTTCACCCCTTGTGTGAGTCTTGGTGTTTTTGGTACGAACATCAAGATGTGTGTAATGTTGTGACTGTTTGGTGATCATGCGACGTTTTCTAGGTGGTTGTGTATGTGTGTTAGATGCTTGCAATTTGTCTTCTCCTTTGTCGAACCGAGAACATACGATCATAAAACAGAACAGCCCGCAATCAACAAGAGGAAATCATTAGTGACCTCACAAAAAACAAAGGACAAAGTCGGCTTCCCCTAACAGATACGAATTCAGAAATCGACCGCAAAAACCTAGCAAATGACATCGAAAAATCACACCACAGCAGCAGGACAGAAAACGCAAAACGATTTCCAGATCTAATAAACACGAGATTCTTGTTTGGAAAAAAAAACAGAAACACGAAAATCGCCGCTGATAGAGATCCAACCATTAGAATACATAATTAAATTCCCAGATCGTCGCAGCCACAAATCGAAATGAATGATCCAGATTAGATCATATGAAAATAGATCGGCCTCGAGAGAATCAACCGTATCACAAGCAGAAATTAAAGACCGATTAACAACATCAACATCATCATCATCATCATCAGATCTAAATCTAACATTGAAAGGGAATAATTACCAGCGTATTTGCCAACGAAAGCAGTCATGATGATTTCAAGATGGAAAAAAATGAAGCAAGATGATACGAGCAGCGACGGAGAATGTTTGGTATGAGAGAACTGAGAGGGGAAGAAAGGGAGAGAATTGGGGGAGTATATAAAAGAAGAGAGTGGTAGGCGATGAAGGAAAGTGAGGGTGGTGTGGGGGTAAAGAAAGGTAAGTGGCTGATTTTGACTCTTGTTTATCATCGGCAGTTCAGATCCCTTTTATGAAATTAAAAATTAAAAATTAATAATGAAAATTCAAATCATTTTATAAAATAAAATTATTTTTTATGAAAAAAAAAATGAATACTGAATCACAAATCAAAAACAGAAAATTATTTTTTTTAGATTTTTGTTTTAAATTTTCATTTTATCAATTTATGAATCAAAAAACAAAAAATAAAATCAAAAATAAATATTTTTATTTCATCAATCAATAAAATAAATATAAAAAATAAAAATTAATAATTATATCAAATAGGTTGTAAGAAAACAGGGAGAATATTGTTATCAAAATAAAGTTAACTAGATCGAAGGTGAAACTCGAAACCTGAAACGTGCATAACCAAATTATTAGGCTAAGAAAAAATCACCCGACCGAACTTTGGAGAGAAAAGTACAATAGCGGGTAGGTGGTCGATTTGTTGGCGTGATTACATTTTGGTGGTGCTTTTTTTTTTTTCAAGAATTTGTGTGCAGCGTGTGCTTCATCTTCTTCGTGTACTTCCTCCAGTTTTTTGAACTTATTGTTTTTTTCACACCAGTTATTGAACCTTTTTTAATGAATGGGATAAAAGAGGGAATATTCTGTTGTACCATGGCTTTTATGGCACACACTGGATCCGTTGAAGGAGCAAATATAATATTTTTTTTCAGAAAAAAACAAACAAAAAAACTTTTCCAGAGTTTTCTCCAATTGTTAATTTTTTAATTTAATTTTAACATTATAAAATTATGAGTTTACAACTACCGGGAATATAGACCCGTGACATAAACACCACATTGAGTGAGTAGTGTGTATAAACTCAAATTTAATAATGCGAATCCAATTATTGAAGATCTGTGATTTCGATAGTCATGATATCTCACCGATGAAGACAGGTCCAGTTCAAGAACCCGTACATGATGCATCGTTTGATAATTGGGCCTAGAGCTCACTATCCCCACGATCCATTGAACTTGCGTGGGCTCAAAGTATCTACAGAAGCCACAAGCGTGTGAAGCAAAAATATATTGATTAGTTGAATTATATGAAATATATAATTATTTTTAAAAATATGTTCGTATTTAATATATATATATAACCAACTCATTTTAATCATACGTGTTCTTTTACTGATTATGCTAACTAGCATGTCAAATTCCAAGGAAAGAGGCCATACTAAAACCCCAACCATAATCATACACGACTCATATAAAAGCTCATAGAGACAGACACTTGGCTATAATTGTCACGATTCAGGTAGGGATCGAACCTGCTGTCAGTCCTAATATAATATTATAAAATCATTTTTATTAAAAATCAAAACGAATGATATAAAAATCATTAATATATATGTCCCGCACTTCTTTCTCACACGAAACTCCATTGGGCTTGAGAGAGGCCCAAAATGCTTAACAACCAAATGCATGACCAAATTATTCCGTATATAACAACCACCCAGCTATATATGCAGTTTTATCTATGTTGAGAACAATAACGAGAATGTTTTTTTAGTCCAAACTATATCATATGAAGAACTAAAATGAGTACACTCAGATAACCCGGGAATCATGACAACGTGCTACCGTAACCTCGTAACAGTACTAAAAGGTTAGCCCCAACGCTCGCCCACATTATGCAACCCTGTAAACGTGCAACATCACATCATTACGGGACGATGCAGCTGGACCATGATAGATTTTCCTTTTCGGAAAATTGCATATCAATCCACCAAGTAAACTTGGGATTTGAGATATTATTGAACCTGCAAGTGTTGTGCATTGCCTACTGAACAAGCAAGATGCAAGAAGTTCCAGGTAATATATGGTCCTTACAGGAAGCACGTTATGGGAGCGACGAAGAAGTAATCTCGAATCCATATTGAGTCATATGAACAGATAAAAGACAAACGGAGATGTGCTATAATCTGTAGGAGTTCCTAGAATCATAATGGTAATAAACCCGCCGGACACTGTTTCTATGATCTGCTATATCGCCAGAACACGAGTCGCAAAAAACCTCAGCGAGGTTACTAGAATCAGAAGGACAAAATTAGCTAACGCAGGAATTTCTACGAAAAGTGAAATCTAAGCAAACCATGAAACAAAGCAAAGGAATATGGAAATCAGAAGTGAGGTCGCTAGTACCAGAAGAACACAATTAGCTAAGACAGGAAATTCCGAGGAAAAGTGCAAATCTAAGCAAACCATGAAACAAAGCAACTATAGAAATCGTATCGTAATATAATAACGAATATACTTCTTGTCAGGAAGAATGTAAAGGTAACGAAATCAATTGAACCAGACATATCTGTCGGAAAGTTAATCAAGAGAATCGAAAACCAAAGACTTCAGCAAGTATTGTTCTTACTAGCACAGATCATCAAAGAGAACTCGACTTTCTCATGATCTGTCTCATCGGATTTCTTCTCGTCCAACCACAACCTGCTATCGAAACCACTCCTTGTTCTAAACATGAACACAGCATTCCGTTCACCAAAGAACCAACCATGAACATCCCATAACACATCCACAAGGATCCCATCAACAAAAACAACCTGATTCCCTCTAAAATTCCATTGCAATCTCTTGATCTCGATCACCCTCCGCTTATCAATCAGAACCGACAAACATGGATTCCTACCGCCTTCACTGTCAGTACCAAAACTAACCAGAATATCATGATCCAACCCCGAATCACAGAACTTTGCCTTGCTGAGAAACTGTTTACTATTTCCAGAGAACTCAACACATTGGCAGGTTAACATGAACTCAGCAATAGGCGATCCAGCAACTATATTCTTCACCATGTCTCCGAGGATCAACCTGACAGTCCCATCGATCAAGACAACGACATAGAACGAGCTAAGCGGCTCAAGGCCAACATTGAACTTCGCATTGGAAAGATCCCAATGAACCTCAATCTTTGAATTACATGACTCAAACTTCTTGGTCCCTTTGCTCTTGCATATTTGCTGAGAATCTGGACAGTTTCTGATCAATGCAGGGGCCATTTGATCACTGATCTTGATCCAAGATGATCCTTGAGAAATGAGCCTGTGAGACCAAGTGATTGTGATGAAAAGATGCTTTTGAGGGGAGAGCTTGGTCTTGTAAGTGAAACTAACAGCATTTTGGGTTGATTGGATCAGTTTTGGGGAAGAATATGATTTATTCAAAGGACCAGAACAATATGAATCAGAAACCGTAACAGCATGGACACTGTAACAAGTTGCTAAATTTCTCATTTGGAGCAAAACCCAGAAAAATTCCTCAACTGGGTATGAGAATTTCACCTCAAATCATCCAAAACTTGATGCTTTAAACAAACCCACAAAAAAATTTCTTTTGGGTAAGTGAACGATCAAAGGAAAATATGATTTGAGACTACTTGTATTCAAAAACTCACTAACGGATTGGTTTGTTGTATTGTATCACTGAAAAATCATAAATTCAAAGAAAGATGAGAGTTTGTGTTGTTAAAAATAGGAAAATGTTTCCCATACAGAAGGGAAGTGGAAATCTTCATCAAAATGATGAAAGTTGGGATTTTTTTCCCCATTTTTTCAGATGTATGAAAGTTGGAAACTGTCTTTCCATGTGCAGATTCAAAAGACGCACATCTTTGGAAGGAACGAAAGGGGAGGAGAAAAACAAACCCTTTGATCTGACCAAATCCACTTCACTTTAAAAATGGAAATTCAGTTGCAAAGATCACACATTTCTCTGGTTGTTAACGTGACATTAGAAAAAGTCTAAGAAGGAATTAATTGATTTATACTGGGTGTGGTACATATAGAATAATGTTTGACCTTAATCTCATCAGTGTTACTATTATTATGATCCTTTGGCCAAATCTTGATTATAGAATGATGGTGTTGTCTCTTGGTCCACTTTGGGATAACGCAAGAGAGAAAGATTTTTTTGAGAAAAAGGCTAAAAGGAAAAAAAAAAAAAAAAAAGAGGAGAATGAAGATATGGCACATGATGTTATGTTCTCTTACATAGTTATGGATTCTTGTGGTTTCATGGATTTGCACTTATTTGATTAGGAGAAGACATCTTTTTGACGTGGTGGTGGAGATGTGTGTGAATTGTTTATGGATGTTTATAATTGATGATGATTAGTTATATTATTTTCATTTCATATATTTTATAATATATATATATATATATTATTTTATTATATATATAAAAATATAAGTATCATTTTCATATCAAATTACGTCTAATCGTCACACAACATGTATTGGGTTAAAATACGTGACTTAAAAAATTATTGATATTTCATTATAAATTTATAAAAAATTAGATCGTCGTTACACACATGTCAAATTTTACATCGACACGTGTGTAAAATCCAAATGATACAAAATAAATAAGATAGAGAGAGTAGATGATTGTAATTTTTTAATAAGTAGTTTGATGATTGATAAATAACAATTTTAAGTTATTTTATTTGGTCAGATAGACAATTTTGACTTCTTCATTACGAAGATAAGGAGTTTCAAATTGCTTATGATTCTAAACAGAAAAATCGCTTAAAATTACCGTTATAAGATCCGTCAAGCATTTCCCACGCATCATAAAGCGGTTAAAAGTTAATTTTGACCAACGTAAAAATGTGGCCAAAACATCCCCATAATTTAATTTAGATGCTAGCCGAAGAACGAGAAAAAAGATGTCATTTCTTAACGAACAATTGTAGTTTATTGACAATCCATGAGTTATCCTAAATACGACTTATCCTAAATATGACACCTTAGATCTTTCATTGGACGAAAATTTTATAAGATAGAATGAACCGACCATTTCAATGGAGGGTGATAACGGTGATGGTGATTTGGACCCACTAATTTAAAACAGTCATGTGCATGATCCAATAACTTATTGCAAAGCGGGTAGAACAAGAGACAAATTGCAACAAATAGGGAAGTCGTTGAAAGCATGGGCTGATGGGCATCTAAGTTTGTCCAGATGATCCTTTTTAATATATTAAAAAAAGAGGAGGTGTAACATGTCAGACACAAAATTAGGTGCAACAAATAATAACGAATGATGCCAATCCTAAGATTGTACTAAACTTTAGAAACTGGTTTTATTCAAGATTGAAACTCATGATAAAGTCATTCGAACTTTGCTAAAGATGTTATGCATTTAACCTTGTCCAAGTCTCAACAGAACCTTTTTTAAAGCACCATCGTACCGAAAGTTCTAAACTCATTATAAAGTACTTGATGCGCACCCCTACAATGCCAATGTATTTGCATATGCATAGAACGTACTTTACTCGAATGCCTAATGAAAAATGCAAGGTCAAAGAAAAGTACTCCGTACGTCTCATTTTAATTGCGTAGAAACATAACTTGTGAGTGCACCAGCACCAGTTCATAAAACAAGAGGCGATTTGTGCATGTGTTTGATTGTCATGTAATTTCACATATATGTTGAATTTTTATAAAATTTGATAAAAAAATATTTTTTTAATAACATAATGACATAGTAAATTAATCAATATATTTTTTAAATATTATTTTAACATTTTATCATATTATCATTTTTTTTTTCTTTTACATAATCTAATGAAAATGGCCATAGCATTCAAATGAAATTCCCTACAACAGAGAATCCATAAAAACGAACAAGTAGAGATTGTAAATAAAAAAGATAATGATATGATATTGAAAAAGTGTGTTGGAATATATATAAAAACTGTAAAATAAGAAATAATGAATAATATATCTATAAATATAAAATATTGTTATAGCATATTACATTTTTTATAGATATAATGATATATAATGAGACATACTGAATAAAAAAAAGTAGAGAGAAAATTTTAGAATATATTATGTAAAGAACCTGGTTGGTTATACATGGTTTTCATTGTTCTTCCTGACAGTATGTGCTGGACGTCAGGATTCCAGATTCCTATTGAGCGGATAGTGTGGGAAATCCGCCATTTTAAATCATATTTTAGTTGTGTTTTTTATTATCGAAATATTATAATTTTGAGATCATTGTAAATTATGTTCGAAATAGATGAATGTAATATGTTTAACTTTTAGAAATCGATTTCGGATGAATGAAATATTAATGTCTAAAATTAATGATGTGTAATGTTAATGTGAGGAAAACTGGGTGCTACATATATCGAAATTCTCCCAAGAGTAAATATCCCTTATAAGGATCAAGTATGATAAAAGGATTGGGGTCTCAAGGAGTACCAAATTTTGTGTGAGGGAGAGAGGATCTAGATGTGGTCCAAGACATGTGTGTGTTCGATCCCACTCGGATCGGATGCGTGCGTGTGTACGTGTCGGTTCAACTAAATCTTTATTTTTAATATTTGGGCAGTCCAACCTAGGTCCAGGCGCAATCTTCAGTCCAGCCCAGTCAAAGAAACAGTGGGTAGAGTATACAGTTATGAAACTAGCCATGTTTTTCCTTCCAAAAGCAGTATGATGCTATTTCTCCAAAATTCAGAACGTTCCCAACAGCTCTATAAATACCAACGTTTTTGGATATGTAGAACACATTTCAATCCACACAGCTCTATAAATATCAGTGTTTCTGGATCTGTAGAACACATTTCAATCCACAAAACCTCAGTCTCGTCTCTAGTCTCTTGCATCCTATCTTCTCCTATGGCGTCCAGTCACTATATCCAGTGTCCACTGAAATAGTTCAGAACATCAAAGACATGACGCTCCTTCAAGTTTGGTGTGCTTATGTTCGTAGGTGTATTGTTTTAGTCGTTTTATCTTGATAGTCAAATTGTCAGTAACCGATAACACCGGGACGCGATAATATTATCTTAAGGATAAAGGATTTTTTCGCATTTACTACGTTTTTTGTTTGTTATATTTTTATTAATCTTGATTAACCTACTAACAAATAAGTTATCAGTTCGCTCCAACTCAATTTTCATAGCATGCTGATGTAAACATGCAACAACAATTTTAGACACTTTTTTTTATATAACTTTTTAAAACAAAAATAGTTCCAAAAACTTCTATGTTCTATTTCCATCCTTCTGTATATTTTTTCACAAAGCGGAATGGTTAGCATCCCATCTCAGTAATAACTAACGATCATGGGTTAAACAGAATCTGATGAACAGCTCCAAACAACCGTTGTACTGAACGATACGAAATAGAGTAGAAAGATATCATGGCCATGTATCGACCGCAAAACCATTATGTCAAAAACACGCGAAACAAAGACTAGTCGATGTGACCAGCACCGTTGAAGGACATTAGTCCTTACGGTTCTCCATCAATGGAGCTAGAGCAATCCTGGCTGAACACCAGCAAGAAACTGGACGCAATCCAGCCCCATCTCATGTTCCACAACTCCTCCTGGAGTCGTCGCGCATAAGCCCCAAACATCGGATGATCCTCCCAGGCTAGAGACCATATCGTCTTGAACATTGTATGAAACGAAGTCACTCCAGTAGCCCGGGCTAGGAATATCGATCCCAATGTCCAGGCCAAATTTTTGCGCATTTTCATGTTCCATCAGGCACATAGTATCCATAGAAGGAAATGTAGGAAAACTCTCCGTGGGCGACAACTCCTCTGGCAAAGGCAACATGTATCTAGCATCAAGTTTCGCTTGGCATTGCATGATTCTTTTGCCATCAGATCGGGACTGTCCTGCCACGGAGCACGTTACCTCAGCTCCTGCTTTTCCTGAAAAATCTACGGTCTCCGGTTTTGCAGCAAATGTAGGATCCAACGGTTTATCAGTCATTGCGGCCGACATGCCTTCTATTCTTTCTACTTCACCATGGGACGATAGTCTTACCTCTTGGTGGTTGCATTTGTACTGGACCATTTGCCTTTCGGTTGAAGGCCTGGTAACAAACTTTCTCCTAGTCCTCGGGGAACTGAGTTCCCTCTCCTCATTCATTCTCCCAACGCGCACCAGCAACACAGGATTTTCGAACACGTTACTCAGGAAAAACACCATTTGCTTCTGTTTCCGCTCCGCTGTTTGCAGCCTCTGCTTCAGTGTCTCCATGAGCTGAGTGGTTTCGTGGTTTTGCTGGTGAAGCTCCAGGACTTCTTGTATCAATGTGCTCTTCTCAATCTTCAGCTTCTCAATCTCGTCCTCTAGCCCGGAGTGGGCTGTCTCGTGGGGAGAGACTGGATGATTTGTACCTTGAGGGGAACGCAGTGACCTGCGTCTCGTGATGTTCTTCAAGAGATGCCTCTTCCCTCGTACGAAACTCTCGTTTGCAAACTCCCACCTGTCAGTGTCAATCTTACGAAACCCCTGAATAGAATTTCCAATAATTTGTTAGTTCCAAGAGTAAACTGACAGAGTAACAGCGAATAATTCATGACAAACTACGAGCTAAATTGATCCCAAATTGGGATCAATATAAATAAAGTGGAATATCACTTAACTGGTCTCAGCACAACTGAGCTATACCTGATAGAAAGTTTGCACGATAAGAACACTGTTATATACTTCAGTTATGTAAATAAGGAGACAAGACGAAATCTAGCTTGTATTCAAGTGTGTCACCAGAGTCTGAAGTTCTACCTGGAGATTTGTGTCACATATCGCAAACTTGATACCGGAATGGATCGATCATGGTCGGCAGCATACGCCAAGAAAAGCATACATAGAATCATGTTTGCTAGGAGCCAATCGACCATGACCTGATTGTCATTTCCTTAACATACAGAATTCCTAGAGATCAATGCCCAAGTTGAATCTGATACATCAAGTCAATCTAGAGCTTTAATCACAATCTTGTCATTTATTCGTGATACAATGCCTCAACAAATAGCTTCAATCTACACGAAATAAGAGCCTCATACATAACATAGATTTCATTGAGAACACAACCAAAGTAGTACAAAGAAAATCCTTTAGTATTGATCTCATCGAACCAAAATGACCAAATTACATTAAAACGTTTCTTACATGTATAAGTTTATGTTACAATTTACATACATTTGAGTTAGCCAGAATCCCGATTCTACAAGCAACTAATAAAAAAGAACAAAGAAAAAAAACACAATCCATTCTAAAACATCCGAGCACAAACAATCAAGTTATCCACATACATAGGTATTGAGTTGCCTGACGAAACTGGAGAAATTCCCGTGCTTGAAGTTCCTGGGCAACACGACCCGAGCGAACTCGATCGGGTCCCTAACAACAAAACTCTCGCCCCTTTCCCCCCACGCTATGATCGAATCCAGTTCAGCATCCTCCACCAGCTGATACGTCTTCCACAGGAACGGCGCCGCCCCGTTCTCCCCCCTCATCAACCAATCTATTGAACTCGAAGAAGAAGAAGAGTGGTTACTGTGTGTTTGGGTGTCCATTTGACTTTGTCTGTCACCGGATACCTGGGTTGTTGTTGTTCTTCCGATGGAGAAGAGAAGAGGGGTATAAATATGGGGGAGAGTGAGTGGTGACTTGGTGAAGAAGGGAAGGGGAAATATCTGGGGATGATGAGGCGGTGAGGGATGTCGGTGGTGATGATTTTCCATGTTGTCGGAGGTGAGTGAGGCGGTGAGGGGTGATTTGAGGAGGAAGAAGGGGTGGGGACGGACGGGGTGTGGGTGGACCAATTGGAGTGAGGGGATGAGAGGGCAGATGGAGGGGATGACAAGTATGCGTGACCGTTACTGTTAAAAATAATTATATCGTCAAGATAAATGATATAATTTTTTAAAATATATATTAAATAATATAATTTTTTTATATAATATTATGTTTTTGATAAGAATGGATTGAATATTTTTTCATCAGATAATATAAAAATTTAATATATACGAATCTTATATCATATTAAATTATTTATAATAATTTAAAATAAAAAAAATACAAAAGATGATTCAATGACCCTGTTACATCGATTAGAGTTTAACTCGGCAACCATCATTGGTACAATGTCAGTATTTTTATTCGACGGGCGGAGCAAAATACCCTCGAATGTACAAGTTGTATACTCGCGTTAGGAGCATTTGCTATTTTGCCTTTTCATTTATCAGCGAAATTTGATTTGATAGGCGCCAAGACCCAAAAAAAACATTGGAGGGAAACTGAAAAGACAGCCAGGGACGAAAATATACTGAATTGGCTAAAATGTCAAACCCCAAACGTGCTCTCACCATTTCCTCTCAATCTCTCACAAAAAGTTCTTCCCCTTTTTTACTCTCTCAATCGACGCATCGCTTCGAAGTCGAAATCGCAACAGGTACGATAACGCATTCCATTTTTCTTCTACAATTGCTTCTTGAGATTTGATCATCAATGGCGATTTGATTCCCAATCAAAATACAATTATGCGGTTGAGTATTTGCTGTTGTTATGGTGATGGATCGATTTGTTTTCGTTTTCTGATTCGATCTGCATTTGATTATTTGTTTTCTTACCGACATTGTGTTAACCCTAGTTGAATTCGCTATACTGAGACCTGTATGACTCAATATTAGGTTGATTCCGATTTCGCCTCGATTCATGTATTTCTGTTTTGGAGTTGTTTGTCTGATTCGATAGAAAACGTACCTGATAGATCTCGGAGTTTGACTGAATGAAAGCTATGACATGCTTGGCAATGGAGTAATATGCTTGAAAGTGTCATTGGAGGTGCTTGATGAGATACAACACATTTTTTATAACAAATCAGCACACCCTTTCCATTAATCACCAAAAGCGATTACATCACCATGATCATATAAAATACAAGGTTAAGTTCAATCTCATAACTCGATCAGCAACCATCGCAGGACCGCGTGCACAACCATTAAACACTCTCTGATTTCTTTCAAACCAGATCTCATACACAAAGGCTGCCATCAAGCGTCTTCTTCTTCGAGCCTCCATGCCTTTTCCCCTCATGACATTACCATACCATAATCGCCAGTCTTTCAGTTCGGTACAAGAACATCTCAGATTCGTATACTGGAACGCTACCCCTCTAACTTGCAAAGCAAAGGAACACCTCAAGAATAAGTGTTCAGCAGCCTCAGCTTCCTGTCTGCACATCTCGAACATATAGTAAAAAATAAGCCCTCTATCATACAACCATGTTTTGGTCCTAATCCTCCCTAAAAGCACCATCCATGTAATGAAGGAGTGTCTAGGAAGGACATCCTCAGACCATACGAATTTCCATACTCCCTCCCTGGGATATTTGCTCAACATCATATCATACAGCTTCGATACACCTTCAAAAGACACAGCAACAGTCCTTCTAACCTCCTCGTATACTCTCATAACACGTTTCCATATCCACGAATCTTGCTGCTTCACGGAATACTGCTTTATACTCATTCCCTTAAGAAAGAAATCATTTATCCATCTAACCCACAGTCTATCCTTTTTATTCTCAATGGCCCCTATGTGCTTATACAACATTGCTTTATTCCACACGATGAAGCTTTTCAATTCTAACCCACCACTGCTTCTAGGCTGACAGATTTGCTTCCAGTAAACAATAGCTTTATTAGATCCAACAGTTCATCCAGTCCAGAGATATACTCGACATATTCTCTCAATTTCCTCTACCACTGCAACAGGAAAGGGGAAGATCTATGCCCAATATACCTGCAAAGATTGTAATACAGTTGCAATTAACTGAGCTCTCCCTGCATAGAACAAAGTTCTAGCCTCCCATGAGATGATCCTCTGAAGAACTTTATCAATCAAGGGTTTATATTGCTTAATCTGTAGCTTCTTCGCAATCAATGTTAGTCCCAAATACTTCATTGGCCATGTTCCCACCTCACATCCCAGCACAGCAGATAGAACACAATTGATAGATGGAGTGTTTGTGAGAATTTAAGATAAGAGAAGTTATTGAAGTTCATGATAGTATGCTGATCCAGATTGTTTATCCTAGTTCGCATGACGTCTCGAGGTGGTTTATGAGGATATCGCTGTTTTGAGCTGGTGTCAGGGATAAAAGTTGCACAAGCTGCTGGTCTAGTCGAGTTCAGGAGAAATTGTTCCTATTGTTATGTCGATTGCAAAGATATGCTATAGCACATAAGGAGCACATAGGACCAGAAGTTCCAAACTGCACCGTTACATTCCATCTGCTTCTAACTCATGATTTACAAGGTGAACTAAAAGTTACAGGTTATGATACACGGAATGCGTGAATTATGTGATACTATGATACAGCTGATCTACGCTTATCTCCATACGATAGCTTAGTCAAGAATTTCTCCGGAACTAGAAAATCAAGTTGTTTTTGTAGGATCATTTGGCTTCCCTTTTGCTTTAGTCATCTTGCTCGCTGGAAAATGCAATCTGGCCATAAGTGGCCGCGGTGCCCGTGTCTTCTGGTCGAACCCTCTTACACAAACATATCCTGTGACACATTGCAACACAGAAGGAGAATAAGGAATGAAATACTGCAGAGAAAAGAAACACACATAGCAGTGTATAACCCAAAAGGAGTATAGCTAAAAGTAGTCTTAAGAATTCAACTATATGTTGGTTTTGGTGCATACCTCTCCAGAAGCAATGCTGGATGCCCTCTGTTGTCAGACCTGTAAGGCTTCAGCATATTAGGGCCGACTATTTGTCTGGCGTACATGCATACATATATTTTAGTATCTAACATATACCTTTGAATATGGTCGGGACTGATGTCCCAAAATATACAGTTCGTCTGGGCAAATTCCATAACCAATGTCTGGGTACTGCAATGGGGGTCAGGCTTGAATCATGATCCGCGAAAACCTGCATCAAAAGGATTGCTTATTCACAAACCTCTGAAGTTTGAAACCACTTCAATCCAAAAGTTCTTCCAAAGCAACTATTACAGATAAAATTTCCTCAAAAGCAACTATTACAGATATTTAGTTACCTCATTGACTTGAAAGTAGGTTCCATTCAGAGGAAAGCTTCCTCTCATTGCAGTTCGACATGGAATCTGTTTAGGCCATTTCTCAGTGTGTTAGCTCACAAGACAAGTTGTAAATCGAAAATAAAAGTCTTGTCTGTTGTTCATGACAGGAAATTGGTCTTTTACCAAAAGAGTTCCGCGAACAATTTGGCAATTTGCTTCGCGTTGACTATTGCAGTTAGAGCATGACTCGTCGTTACAAAGTCGGCCAGGTTCTTGGCTGCCACATCTTTGCTGCGGGGGTTGGATAGAGTCCGCAGTTTCACCTAGTTGGGTCAATCAACAGTTTGTCACCAAATACATGGTACGTCCAATAACCCTTGTCAAGAGCTACTTCTGTTTTCTTGTCCGTATAGGTTCAAAGGAGTAAACTCAGTCGAGAAAATGTAGTTGATGAGCTTATGTACCTGGTGTCCATATTGCCAGGAGATATGAACCTGGATCATCGGGTTCTCGCTTGTCCAACTGTGAAGAAAGATTGTTAAAGACTTTAACAAGCAGACAGTCGACTATGTAGTTTAATTGGTCCACGGGAAAAGGAACTTACCCCATCTAGGAGTGGGTGGTTGTCCGGAAGTTCATAGCTGCACATGGATTGGAAAGATACTTAGACAGAGGTATATGTCAAGCTTCTTAATATTTGCATAGTTCATATGCAATATAGTTTTCAGATTTCCAGCCTGGTATCCATGAATTATAGATCTTTGGATGATCAAAATATATTCTTCCATTGTGTTTTATAAACATTTACTGCCTAGACTTATTGTTATTGTTATTTCTGAGCTTCAGATAGTAGAAGATGATGATTTTTAGGCAAAGGGTTACTACGGATATATTAGTCATCCCTAGATCCGGATTTTACCTATATCAAGAAGATCTACACACGTATTTATTATATTGGAGAGATAACTGGGTTCAGGGAGAAAGAATGCTCTACTTACACATGATGCTCCGTTCTTAGTCGACTCACATTCTTGAGCTTTGGCATAGGAATAGAGGCAGTGTCGGCTGTTAGAGTAACTAAGGCCTTGGACATCTCACTCTGCTGAAGTTCCGTTTTCGACTGCAGATAACTTTCAAGAGTCTGAGTAAATTCTCGCATGTTGAGCTTGATCATTGGGATTTCATTAGGATCTTCGCTGAACATGTCTTCCATATCACTCAATGTTGACTCAGTCTGCTCTGGTTCTGGTGATGCTGGAACTTCAACAATTGGCTCACAGTTGGTGATGATTTCCTCCGAGTTTTGTGTCTCTAGAGGTAGTGATGAAGGAACTGGACTGATGTTCACTTGAGGAACTTGGTACGTCAAACAAGGATGGGTTGATGCCAGTTGGTTTGCTTCAGGCAGGGGGTCAATGATCACTTGAGGATCATCACAGGATGTACCACAGTGAACTGTGTGTTGATTTGCTTGAGTTGAAGGCAGTGCGAATTGGTTAATGACTGCTCGAGGATCTAGGTGAGCCGCTCCACTCTGGGTTGATGCCACAATACTCTTCTCTTCTGGTCCAGGAAGGGCCAGCCTTGCACTAAATGAACACAGAGAACTATTAGTCACTGGAACATGTAGGTCTTTGATATTAGTTCTGTACTCCATAATTGGAATAATATTAGAGTGTGGCATAACCCCAGAAAATTTGCTGTACTCGAATTTCTGAAATCTGGATTCTAATTCAACGGTCTCATATGGTGTCCCAAATCGGACATCAAAAAGCAAGCTCTAACAGTCTTGTAGCTTTCGTAAGTTGAATACTTTTATTCGAAAATGTACAAAATGCTGCTTAGGGAAATGAAAGGAGTTTGAGGAGAAGGCTAACAAACCTAGCAAATGCACTGGCAAAGTGTCTGCACTCTCCCCTTAGCGGACATGCATTGCAATTTGGTGTTCTTTTGGTGCAAAAAACCTGCAGAAGATAATAGTACAGTGCTCACTGCCGCTTACTTTTTCAATACAGATTAAGGTATTCAATTATCTACATTAATTTAGGTCTATTACCTTGCCAAATGTGATCATATGGTAATGTAGCTCATACCTATTTCAGAACCAAAGAAATCAATCAACCAATACAAGTGAAAAATTAAATGTTGCATCTCATGACTAACAGATCTCAAAAGGATCGTTGCATACAATGTTCTCTGGTCGAGCTTGCATAGCCGTGGCCATAAATATTTCTGAATGGACTCCAAGACTGGATACCTGTGATGAAAATTTGTTTTAGTACAACGCATGATGGTAGGTTTTATGCTAACGCAGGTGTATGTGAAGTAGATGGAAGCATCAAACTTACAGCTCTAGAAGGTGCAGCTGAAGTGACTCAGGTAATGGCTGAAGAGGAACCCATCCTAGTCGTACAGCAATGCGTCCAACATTTGTGTCCACCTTTAGGACGCCAAAGTTAGCTCAGAAATATGACCAATTGCTGTTGAAGTTAAATGGAAATAGTGAAACTTACTGGGAATGCAAGATGGTGTAGTGTCAGAAGGCGCACACATTCAACACTTTTCAGACCCAAACCTCTGACACTCAACAGGTATTCTCTGTAGATCGCATTTTTTTAAACAAATTATGGTTAGATAATGTGGGTAAGCTGAAGCCAGAATGAAAGACATGCTTGATTATCTAAAAGATGGCTTGAGCTTTAAAAGAAGGTTTTGTTGTCTTGGAAATAATATCATGTAGTTGTACTCGAGCTTGTATGAGCACCATGAACTAATGAATAGTCAAAGGAGAAAAGGCTTCCAACAAGTTTCCTGTAAGTAGAGAGGCCATCCACCCATGCCTTTTAGGTTAATATCAGTTTTCTTTTTTTATTTGCAATTCTCGTGCTTCTGTTGATTTTATGAGGATGGCGCTTATACAAACTTTGAGCTCATGATACCATTTTGTTAGCTTACTTTGCTTTATCTGGAGGAACATCCCTTAACCACTCCAGGTCCATGCTTCCATGATCATTTACCAGTCTGTTCAAGAAATCCTGCAGTCAATTGAATTGTCAGCTGCTAAATCCTATTATTTTGAAACTGATCATCTCACAGTTTTTGTAATATAAGTGTTACCTTCATCCGCTCAGCAAGCATGTTGTTCATTCCCCTCTCCTTAATAGAATCAGCTATTTCGCTGAGATCTGCATGCCTTACTGCTTCATAGTCTAATGAGTCCATGTGATGGGATGGCCTGCCTTTCTTACCATCTGCTTCTACCTGTTTCCGTACACTGTCCCAGTCAAATGCAGGTTTTTTCTCCTTGACAGCTTTTCCTTTCGTCTGCTTTGTGTTACCAGAATTCGCCAGTGCGGTAGCTGATCCTGTGGCATGCTGACCTGGTCCAGGCAAGTTGTTGCCACCATTGATTTTCTTTTCATCAAGTGCTTGACTGGTTGCGAATTCACCTGGAGATTTTCCTGGAGTAAAATTCACTGTTTCTGATACAAAGCTTTCGGATTCTTGGACTTCTTGGACAGGTGATTTAGCTAGTTCTTGTGGGTCTCTGACTTGTCTTTGGGAATGCATAACCATTCTCTCCCCTTCAAGGACATAGCTTGAGCAGACTTTCTCAGCAGACTCTGGTTTGAGCGTTTCCATTGCAACTTTCTTCAGTTGTACCGGGGATTGAATTGTTAAATTACTTTCTTCAGTAGTACAGTTATCATCTTTTGTTGCAGAGTTGTCAGATCTGTTATCTACATCGGTCACTAGAATACAGTTGATTGCATGGATCTCATTCTGTAGTGTTCGTATTTGTTGCTTTTCATGCCCCTTTCTGTCTGGATCATTATCTGCTCTTTCCTGATAAGAGCATTCTTGGCTTCCCTCATTTTCACAATTTTCATGCAGGACGGGTATCCGAGCCATCTTCAAGAGCTCCATGCAGGAGGTGGAATGACTAAACCATCCGTTGTTTGGGCTGATTATGAGGTCTTCAACTTGGGAGTTACTTTCTGAGCTTGATCCCGTCCTTCCTGCTGTAAGACCACTTGGGGAATTTGAAGAGGTCTGAGATGATAAAACAGAATTCTGCGACATACTGATATCATCCATCACTCTAGCATTGTCTGAAATGCTTGGTGTTTCCATCTCTATGGTACAATTGCTGCCCCTTTGAGCTGACTCCGGAGATAATGTTTGGCTGCTTTCACAGGAGTTCGGATGCATTATTCCACTGGTATTATCTTGTGGGTTGAGGCAAAGATTTCCCTCATACAGTTCTCCGCTGTTGACAACCTCTTTTTCTGAACAATGATCAGCATCATGGAGTGTTCTAGAACTTCTATCGCAGTATGGTTCCTCAGATGACTTGGTCATCCATCTCTCGAAGCCTTCAAGTTCAACTTCCAGTACGGAATCCTCGGGTGAATTATTAGTAGCCTCCTTGTAAAGCGGACTGAGTTCACTTCTTGGCTTCAGTGGAAAGCGTGCAGCAAGCGACATGAAGGCAGAACTACAAAGCAAAATGACAGGTAAGAGGTCATGCTTATATCCTAATGTGTGCATTACATTTCACACGCGACATCTCCTGATAAAAATAAACTTTTACCTGGACAGATGGTCTGAGACGTTTTGCGTGAGAAATACTCCTATACAAGAATCCACAACTGAGCCTTTCCATGGAGAAAACCGTCTATCTCCTGCAGAAAGTCAAAGGTATTACTGTTACTGTACTTTGCATCACCGACTTTGGGACAGATTATTTGAGCACTAAAGAATTTTTTTCTATCCATTATATATTAGATACTCTTTCTGCAATCAGGAAAATTAGCAGAGGGCTGTAGTGGCATTGAAAAATAGAAGATGTACAATGCAGCTCCGGGCATACTAAAAGAAAATCTGTCCCACTAGTACCTTGAACAAGTCGCATGCGTGCTATGAAGGAGTCCACACGTCCATGGAAGACTCGTCGTTCCTCTTCCCACCACTTTGCTTTGTCCTCATCTGTCCCGTCGATGCCTTCATTGTTTATGTTTTCCAGAAGAAGCTTCCAAACTTTTGTTGTTTCATCATCAAGGTCTACTTTCGCTCGTTCTCTGCGCTTTTTCATAGGATTAAATGTGCCTTCAAAGGGTACCATAGTTCCATCCTTCTGATACAGGACAAGGGCATTCTGTCTTTGACCAAACCTTGCTTGAATACGACCATCTGCATGATAAGGAACAAGTGCATTCTCTTCTGCCCACGAGATATTGCTACTTTCTCTGTTCATGTCGAGTCCATCTAGTCGATGAGTGATACTATCAACAGTGACATCATCCACAGACATGTCTCTCCATGGCAGTGCTAGGAAAGGTCCTGCATTAGTCGACATCAATAAGTGTGACAAATAATTTCATCACTCACAAAAGATGAGAATATTTGACAATCTGAATACCTTGCTGCATGACTGCTTTATTACTTGATTGGTACACGCTAATACATCTTGTCCTTGATCTTTTCTTTGTTGTTCTGGCCCGATCAGAGTCTGCTGCTGTGAGAGCCTTCAGGCAAGTATCAGCACTACTTGTAACGATAATGTGCTCCTTCTGTGATTGTTTTTGAGCTAGGTTGCTAGGTTGATTGCCCACATCTATACCATCTGCAAACCCACTCAGAGAAGCCAAGTCACGTGCACGAGTGAGAGCTTTGGTTCTCTTCTTCTTCGACTTATCAATATCTGCCCGTGCACGAGTGAGAGCTTTGGTTCTCTTCTTCTTCGACTTATCAATATCTGCCCATGTATGAATGAATGGGAATCTGCATCCGTTCCTTTCTCCTGCGGCTTCAGGCATACTATTTAAAGCTGCAGTGAAATTGGGAGTTGTGGGGCAAAAATAATATTTTGATGCAGTAGCATTTCCTCCTGGACCATCAACAGCCTGCCTCACATCTGGAGAGGCTGCTGCGACAAAAGAAGCATTTGTAATATTGGGTCTCTGTACCTTCTCCGTTCTCTTTTTCTTGCAGATCTCTAGGAAAAACATGTCAGCCATGCTGTTGATTTTCCCATCCCCAAAAACCTGGTTACTTGGAGAACAAAATGCACCATGAGTAGCGGCTAAGTTTCTGGAGTCCGCGTCTAGTCTTTCTACTGGGTAGGTACATGATCTCTTCGGCCTATGCTCTCTATCAACTGAGCTTGCGTTGTTTCCAAAGTTTTGGGTTACTGCTCCAAGAGAGTCTGTTTCGGTGCTGTCTCTGCTATACCCTTCCCCAGGATCAGCGATTGGTCGATTACTCCCTGTTTTTACATTCCAGTATTTGTCAAAAGTGATCCCATTTGCTTGCGAGGGTATAGTATCAGTGGAAGATGTGGTGTTTGGGGTTTCGTCCTGAGGCAGCCGGATGTATCCTTTTAGTAGTTGGTTCACTGAAAAAGAGAGATCGTATGCAGCATTTCCCTGTGTTGCTGAATATGAATCGTGGCTTGACTTCTGCAAGGAGCTGTCTTGTCCCGGTTGCCCATCCAAGTAAAAGTTTAAGGACCTTTTGCAGGACCGGACAGCATGGTCTTCAACATTTTGATCGGGCACTTTACTTGGTTCAACAGGCATTGTTGAGGGTGGAGTGGACTTATTCTTTCTCACATATTTCCTCTTAGTTTTGGGGGTTTCCACTGGATTTACCGGTTTGGCAGTTGTGAGATCTGGAGCCCGTTTTGGTTTGTTCTCGTTCACAACTTTTGGCCTGTGCTTCTTCTTCCGTGGTTTCTGCTGTGGCGTCTTATTCAGGTCGATGCCATCAGTGCTCCCCTTGTCAGGGTCGTGATTCTCCACGAGAGTTGGCACTTTGCCTGCTGCTGCATTCTCCCCCTCATTCTGAATTTCACGGGGACCAACCCTAGTGGCAGCAACCTCACTTTCCTGATCTTTTTTTTGCTCATTTGCAGCTTGATCTGTGCTCAAACTTATTGTCTCCCAAATGAACCTGCTTTTGTCAGACACTGTGGGTGCAAATACACTTCTGTTTCCGAAGTTCTGTGTACTCTGGGGTGAGTTTGGATCATTCTTGTCAGCATACAGATCAGGCATATCACCTGCAATGCATCACAAATCCGGCATCAGTTTTGAAATCTAGAACGTAAGCGTGCTCTGAGCTGAAGCATCAGAGGGCACCTCTACTTCTAAAGCTTTTCCTCCAAAAGAGAAGCACACAGGGTTTCAAGTCAGACTAGCTGGTGTAGTCATTGGAAGGCAGTTTGCACCTCTTGTCCAGTGTCTGTCACAAAGCTATGGCGCACATATTCACTTCCTAATCCTTTCTTGTTACTTTACTAATTACCAAGTCAAGTTTCTTTGTATCAGTCAGTTATATGTTTTCTTCTACAGATCTATAGGCTTTCAGACACAGTTCAGTTGATGGTCGCACTTCAAAACTCAATATGTGATCGACTCCAGACCAGCATTTGCAAGAAAAATAAGGTGCTAATCTTCATTAATTTCTTCTACATTTCATTATCTGTAAACACAACCAAATAGTGATGGTGGAAAAGTCATTTTGACCATTGCTCACATATTTCAACCATACAGTCAACAGAGAATAGCATGGAGTACTCACATTGTCGCATATCCATGTTGTAGCTGCTGTTGATCTGCTGAGTCAATCCACCTAAAAAGGCCTGATCTCCAGTCGTGGAAGCCGTTGGGCTTAAGGAGAAGCTCTCCTCCCACGGAGCATTCAAATCCACCACAAGGCACCCGCCTGTTAAACCAGCATCTCCCAGTGTTGTTCCACTAGCCGATGGTGTCCATCTCAGTTGAGTCATCCCCAAGAGCTCCCCAAATCCCACGTGTCTCAAATGAGATAAAGGGTCATCTACACTCTGCTCGGAAAGATTGATCCCTTCCCCATCAACTTGGCGAAAAGTAGTTGCATCCTGAGCCATTGCCGACATCTTGGCTTGAATAACATCACTCCATCGAGGTAAGTCCTCATTTAAATCTAATCCTTGGGATGCTACTAAGCTGATCAAACTACTAGTTTCTACATTACTGGTCGGGCTTTGCACTGGCCTTTGAGATACATTATCATCTGTTAGACGGGCGAGGTAATCCTCTAACTCTTCGGAATGAGCCATGTTCGGCTTTATTGGGGAGAGGGGCACGAAAGAACTCTGAATCGTGAACTCTTTGAGAACTGGAACTGGTTTTTCTCCATCAGCTTCCATTATTCAGTACAACAAAATCTCATAAGAAAACAGAACTTTATAATGTTTCTTCCCTTTAAACACCTTAATTCTATAAAATATCCAAATTTCTCATGCAGAATTTCCTTTCACACAATGGGAAGGAGCTCCTTGTTTCTTCAATTCATCTGCAATTACCGAAGATCATAGCAAAATTAATTATATTTTCTTTTCTGCATTTTCATTTTTTATTGGAAAAGAAGCGCCAGGTTACAGGTTACAACCTCATTTGAGACTGACGTTGTAGCCAATTGGCCGTAGCTAACTTCACTAACACTAAAAGTGGTGACCCACCGAGCGTTGAGAAACCAAAAAAATAATCCATTGCATATGGCGAAATCCCACGTATAGAAATCTTTAATAATGTTGTCAGTGGACATTAAGCGGAGTTCTGCTGTAGTAGCAACTGCAGCTACTGCAAAGACTGGGACAAGGTTGACCTGATGTAACCATACTTCTCTTCTCAAAATACTTCCTGTAAATTAATTAATTTTTTTATTAATTTAAAATAAATGAAATATTTTTTTTTGAAACTTTTTTAATATAAAAAATATCAAATCAATTTTATCTATTATCATATATTCATTAATTTTTTTATAATTGTTATACGAAACCTTATTATCATCAAAAAAATCTTGATTCTTCGTTAAAATCCATATAAATTCAACATTAATATAAATTTTGTATCGAATCAAAACGTTTACTATTTTTTCATAAAAAAATTCATTCGGTTTGTTCTTAATAAAAAAATTTCTCCTTTGCCGTTTTTCGTCGGATCCACACCCAACAATGAACCCAGAAATATGTAATTTGCAATCCCATCTGTTTTAATTGCCTGATCTCTGGCTCAGACACAAATTTTCCAATCGAGCGAAATTCAGAGAAATTTCAGTGAATTCGTGTCTGGGTCACTCCGATCTGCCGATTCCTACACTCCAATTTTCACTCAATCAACGCACTATCTAACCAAGTTAATGAAATAAAAAAAAACACAAATTAAATTAAAAAAACCCCCAAAATTCAGGTGAATTTACCTGTAAATGGGTAAGTGTCCGAGATCTGTGCTCACCGCCGGTGATTTTCTCCGGTGAATTGCGGACAATGACGCTGGGCTTTTCAACGAGAGATGAGAGGAGAGAGAAGTGAGGTGGGTGAAAGCGAAACAAAGACTATGATACTGTGTCATCAGTATGATTTCATTTATTTTTGTGGGGTGGGTTATGTGCGAGAGAATGTATCTCGCACTGAATTATATTCCCGCCGTTTCATTTAAATTATATTATTATATTTTTAAAAATAAATAATATAATGATATTATTATATTATTTAATATCTGTTTTAAAAATTTTATTATTTATTTAACGATGTAAAAAATATATTATTAATTTAAAATTAAATTGATTTAATATGAAAATAAAATTAATATTTATGTGTATTTTTTGCGAGACATAGGGAGTAATTTATTTGATACTAAAAAAATATTATTTAATATATATTTTGATATGTCAGATTTATCGTTTTTGGACTAACGGTTTAGCTTGAAACAAAAGAGGGGGTAATGTCTCATTCCGTTCATAATGACATATAAAACTTATGTTACTGGTTTAGGGATGTATTACACAACAATTAGTATTTTATGTAAATTGATATGTTTAATGATTTTGTAAACGATTTGTTGTATAAATAATTTTATTTCTAATATAAATTAATATTGTAATTTATTGAAGATAATAATAAAATATGATAATTTTATTAAACTTTATCTTTAACATCGATAATAATTTCCTTCTTTCATCCCAAATTAATTCAAGAGTTTTTTTGTCAATTTTAAAATAAATAAAATGATTTTATTTTTATAAACTTTTAATATAAAAAAATATCAAATTAATCTCATTTGTTGCAGTATATTTTTCAACTTTTCTCGTAATTATTATATTAAATCCCATTATTATCAAAAAAATATTTATTTTTTACTAAAATTTATATAAATGTAATACTCATATAAATTTTTTTATTAAATCAAAATATTTCGATTAATTCCGGATAAGATACAGTGTTCGACTTTGATCTCTGGATATAAGAGAGTGTAGTGTCTGATTGTCTAATGCTAAAGTGAAGCTATTGGAGTAGCGGTTGGTTGACGGTTGTTCAAATTCTTTTTAATATTTTTTTCCATTTTATTCAAATTATAATATATTTTTTTGGTTTGTTTTATTTAAATAATATTTTTTCTTATTTAATAATTGTTTATATATAAAATTATATAAATATTCTTATTTTATATTTTATCAGTCCATTTCATCATCACTTTTTCTCATTTTTCTATTTCATACATTCGCAAGAGCAAATTTGTCTATTTTTAAAATTTCACGAATGAGTAACTTTCATTAAACATCAATCACCGTTTTACATCATCCATCTCTACAAACCAGTTACATCAGAAATGCACTTAGCCAAAAATTACATTGCATTCCTCATGATTCTATCAACCATGACACCAGGATAACACCCTGCATGCTTAAAAATCCTTGAACTTCTTTCCTACCATAAAAACATACACAAACGCAGCAAGAATCCTCCTTCTATGCGTAGCTGTCGGAGTTTTACCCCTATTAACCCTTATTCCACCACTTCTGAAAATCCTCCCATATAGTTGTCCTGCAATTTCCAACGCACCTTCTCATTTAAACCCATCCACACTTGCCTGGTATACAAGTATCAGTTCCTACATGTATCAGAAATCAATAGTCATGACCTGCACCGTAATCGATCGAGATGTGCCAACCAAACCACAAAGACTTGTCTGGGATGAACATGAGGATTCCAGATCGTCCTACACCATTGCTTCTTCTCGTATCTTTCATGTAACATAGAGTACCTTTTCAAGTAGTAGCAATGTATTTTTTTTATTTTTATTTTTGGAGAGGGAATTGTACAATGATTTATTTTCTTAACTTGAACACTTTTTCGTTTTATAGTGACTATTCTCAAGAGTTCAGACTTGTTCCTGATGCGACAAAAATATCATTAATCGAATAACGATTGAAGTATAGAGTGTAAAATAAAATGCAATTAACATTGGCCAAGTTGTTTATGCGTGCGTCTATGTTTTAGCAACTATCTTTTTGGAATCCAAAGTAATTAATGTTCCATCAACTACTACATATCACAAAAATATGGGTGTTGTATATCTCTCTTGGTTTTTCTAACATGCCCCTGCCATCTTTGAAACTCTCCTATTTCCGTCGAATTGAAGAGATCAAATAAGGGTTAGGCCATCAAATGCATTCTTTTTCAAATCCTTTCTATTAAAACACTCCTCACAAATTTTCTTAGAGAACTCTTCTCCCCTTATCCCCATATTCTTGTGTCGTATTTCAATCATTATGATATTAGAGATTCAAACAATCAATTAAGTTTTCAATTGCAATAAAAATACATTTTTAGTATAAATCATCAAAATATACATCAATCAATGAAAAAAAGGAAAATACACATGTTAAGAATCAAACACTGCGGTTTTGTGTTTTGACACAATACGTTATTGTTTTATTTAAAATAGTGTGCCTTTGTCTTTTGCAATGGTATGTCATTGTTATTTTTCCAAACAGTGTGCCTTGATTTAACATTGATTATTATAATTCTTTGCAAAGGCACATTGTTTTTCAAATAGTACAGAACAATACGTCTTATTGAAATATTGATGGTTATAATTTTTTACAGTATTTTATGAATTTGTATGACATCAAAAATCGAATTAGGATTTGTTCGATGTGCACTGTTTTTCAAATGTAAATAATTCAATTATATGAAATTTCGAATAATATCGATTGAATTGATGCATTTGTTGATGCATATATTAATTGAATTCTGTCCTTTTAATCAAATTTGAAGGACAAATCCTACATTTTGAAATTTTGTTTATGTCGTTTCAATTGATTATTAATACAATGTATCTTTTTAATTTCTTTTCATAAACTAAGTTTGATGTTTGATTTCAATTTGGATTGGGTTACGGATGTGAATTTGGTTGTTGATTCATTGTTGGGATTTTTGTTGCGATTTCAGTCGTGAGTTTTGAGATTTTGAATTTATTGTTTGTTGAGGGTGCGGCTTGGTTGTTTTGATTTGGGATAAAGAAAATCCTATATGTGATTAGAATTATTTTATCGATTTATATCTGAGAAATATTTTCTCTTTTTATATTTTATAAGAATTTTTTTATTCTTTAATTCGAGACGAAATGAGTATTTTCTTTTACCCGAAAAAATACGCTGCATAATGGATGTGCATGGAGGCCGTGAGCCTCTGAATCAGTAGAGAGCACAGAAATGTGAGAAAAAATCACAAACGCCATCTTCTTTTAACACTTGGCATGGCAAATTCGACACCTTCAATAACGTTTAATGAAGTACATGTTTTGTCATTCTTTTTTTTAATGAAAAAGTAAGTATTTTTTTATTTTATAATTATATATAATTTGAGATGTTTCATTGTTATTTTGGATGATGATAAAAATATTTGAAATTTCTTTGCCTGATCGGTCTGTCTGTAATTATTAAAGTATTTTATGATTAGCAATTAAAATAAATTTAAAAATATATTATATTGTTTATAATTAGAGTTGAAAGAAAAATGAGATAAATTTAAATTTATATGTATAAAATAAATATTATAAAAATTATTGGATAGATTGAGTATTTTTCTGATTTAAAATTAGAATTTATAACTTCATTTATAATGGGCTTATTTTTTTGTGGTAAAATGCAGCCCTTGATAATTTTGAAAAAAAAAAAAACTGACGAACATTATTTATTTTTCATCTCTTTTCTTTTCAAAATTCTGGGCGTAACAGCAATCTAATTACTGTATTTTACAATACAAAAAGATAAACAGATTTATTATTAATGTTGTACAAAAATATAATTGTCATAAATTCAATTCCAAAATACGTACTGCACAAAAAAGTTTGAGGTACAGATAGTATAAATAATGTTTGATTATGCTCTGTGAGAACATTACTAAAAACCAAAGTGATTTTGTCACCTCCTGTGAATTGATTAATTTTTTCTGATCTTTGGTCCCGCGGCAATCTCGATGGATCTCATCTCCTCGTAATTCTCAACGTCAAGTATGGCATTTAACGCCGTTACTTGTTCTAGTTTTCGCTCCGCTTTTTATTCTTTGTTCGGATATTAATCGTACTGGGATCGGACGGTGGAAAAAGCATTCTTGCTTGATAGATCGACGGCTGATGGTTTCTGGACTTGGTGGTCTTTCTCTGGTACCGGTAAACGGATAAGGTGGTCTTAATTGTCATTCTTTTTTCTTTTTCTTTTCATTCTCTCTCTCTTCCAAATTATTTGGAAAAGTTGTGCGCTGATTTTCTACTGGTAAGTGCGCCAACCAAAAAATAATACTCTCTCCGTCTCGTCAAACATATATATATAATGAATGATAAATCATCAATAAAGAGTACAATATTTTGATCGGGATGAAAAATTTTTATGAGAGTTGAATTTTTTAATATTTGTGTAATAAGGGGTTTGTTGAAGTTAAGTAGAGAGAAAATAGTTGGATAATCATAGCAAATAAAAAGTGATTTGATTTTTTTATTTCAAAATAAAAAAATATTACATTTATAATTGGACTGTTAAATATAATAAGTGTTGTATTTTTCATGAGACGATGGATCATAATAGTTAATACGATATAAAATTTTATGTGCATGTTGAATTTTTATAGGATTTGATTAAAAAAGTATATGTTTTAGTGATAGTAAAGTTTATTGTAATAATTTTGAGAGGTGGTAGTTTGTGTATCGTTGTGGAACAAGATTGATTTATTACTCCCTCTTTTCCATGATATAGACAGTCGTTTGATTCGATACATAGATTTACGTGTGTTTTGAATTTTTTATAAAATTTGATGAAAAAAAATATTGTTTTTACGATAATGGGGTTTACTGTACCACCTGTGAGAGAGGATAGTGATGTATACTGTAACAAATGATAATTATTTTGATATTTTTTACATAAAATTTTTACTAAATATGAAATGTTATATATATTTTGAGAGAATCAAATAGGCGAGCATTGCTTATATTATGGGTGAGAGGGAGTTTTTTTTAGATTAAATATTTGGTACAACAAATTTACCTTGATTCACGCTGAGTTTTATCACGTTTTCTTGTATCGTTTCGATGTCTTTACATTCATAATAATATTGATTTTGGTTATAATTGCTATATTTTGCGAGCTTTGTTATCTCATTCTGATTTGTAGAAGGAATTAAGTAATATGACGGTCAAAAGACGTTGAAAATGGAACATGATTGAGAAGAGACAAAGCGAGACTAAATAGACGAAGCGTTTGATTCAGGATAACACTCAAAGTGCCCGGGCGCAGCTCAATCGAAAGGACACTGCTTTATGAAATATACTGAAGCGCCCGAGCTCAACCTCATGTCACGCCAGGGCGCGATGTCCAAAGCCCAGCAAGGTCTGTTCAGTGAAAGAATCAAAACGTTTGGACGTCGTATAAATACTCCCTTTTGATCCCAAATTAATTCATCCATCATCATAAACGATAATTGATGAAAAACTAGGATTTGGAGTGGATTTCTTGGGTGGAGATGACCACGAATCATTGAAAAGCAAAGCTACATCAAGGGACATCTTCGGAGCCAATCGGATTTTGTCTCGATATCGATTTTGCGTTCTTGACTCGTTTTGATTACCACTTGTATTATGATGATTTTAATACATATTAGGTATTTGTTGTATTGTCTTAGTACTCGAATAATGAGTTAAACTTTTTTTTAGGATTGTGATGTAGTCGGATGTTTGTATTGATGTTATGATATTTGGGTATGGTTAATACTTCGACAAATTGATCACTTGTTGCATGATAGTATGATTTGAATCCGACAGGATATTTTCATATCGAGAATTTGATCACATGTCCACACGTTGAATACGAACTCGAAAGTTCGCTTACATAACGTGTGAGATACGTTAGAAATCCCCAAACTTCACGCTTATCGTGACGTGATGATCTCTCATTGGAAGATACTAAAAACAACGTTTGGTTTTACGTAGTTTAGGACTCGAGAAATAATATATTATACATTAGGCATTCGTTTGTAACAATAACTCATTATTAAAGATTAAAATGACATAGTAATTATATACAAACGGAAGACGAAGTCACCACCTCACTTCCAATCTGTTGTCGTTGTGTTGTTGATTTCGATTAGGTTATTGGTTTAGTTAGTAGAACCCTTAGTGTTACGTAACAATTCATCACGTTTAGATTGTTCAACCCAAGAAACACTATCATATTTCGATCGTTAGATTTTAGTCTTCATGGGACGATAACTTATACACTCATTTTTATTACTTGTTACAATATGTATACTTGCATTTAGACGTGATATACAAAGTCGCAAACACAACCTAAATATGAAAGTATTGCATGTTTTAATGGACGATGGGAATACACCATTATACAGTAATTATATTATTCATGAATTTTTTTATGAAGTTTACCTAGAATTGTGTTTTTTCTTTTCAAAACCATAGTTTTTTTTTTATGGATTGATTCCTTTTTTGAAAAAACAAATCATCCTTCACGTGATTTATCCTTCAATCAAACATAGTTTTCTAAATTTGTGTATCAATCAAATCGTTCCTTCCTTTTTTGGGTCTCGATCAAATCCAAATTTATCACACCCCATCTCCTTTCCTTCTATACTTGACGTTAGATTAAATAAGGGCACCTATCAAATCAAATCAGTTCCCAATTTATCAAATTACGGAAACTGATGATGACATGGTGGTCTCGTTGGCGAAGGAGGATTGGAGGATGAGTTGATTCTGATACTCATCGAAGACGGCCGGGATCGTGGCGAAAAAAGGTGTTGTATTTGTAGGAGATGGTGGAGAGCGGGAGGGGGCGTGCATCTCTTGTCCGACTCTGTTTGCTTATTATTTGAAGGTATAGGAAGGAGTTGTGGTGGTGGTGATTCGATGTAGCGATAAAGAAGATAGAGTCCTCCTTTGACTTCTCAATTTTCATACGGATTTGCAAAGCATAGTGAATTGCTTTGTTATACTTTGCTGATTTGTTGTTGTCTCCGACGAGGTCAAAGAAAGAACAAGAAGGGTCGGGGAAGGTGCACTGCCATCAATGTATATGCACACTGTGTTAGTTGGATGAGTGTTTTGATTGAGTTTTTTATGTACCGTTTATAACAATGCGTATTGTACATGTACATTGTTTGTTTAATCCGACGCATTCTTTCTATCCGAAGGGACACTGTTTCCGTCCTTAGACGTACTGTTTGGTGGCGGCGGCTGCAACAATGATGACGGCAGCTACCAACATTAGGTGAAAAAATTAGGGTTAGGGTTTAGATATTATTATATATTTATTTCCTTTTAAGAATTATTATTGATGTAATTCATTGGTGAAATATTCACTTCCTTTTTGGATGAAACGGTAATGTTGGAATTTTAATTTTTAATGATTGATTGGTATTAGTAAAATACGGTTACACCATTGGGTGATAAAAAAATTTTATAGCACTTCTCCGTAATTGTTTTTTATCTAGTGTTATAATACGTAACTTAAACTATCTGTGATATTTTACGATAATTTTATTAAAAGGAACATTGTTTAATCATTTCATGGATCATTTTGTAATGTGGACAAATTTATTATTTACATGAACAAACATTGCCTTTTTGATGAAACAAAGAGTAATATTTTGACTTCTCGTTATTGGCGAGACGAACTTTGACGTGTGTTTTATAATGATTAAATATTATTATTTTTATAAATTTATTATAAAATATCAATTATTATTTAAGTTGCGTATTTTAACCGAATATTTGTTATAGGGTAATTATTTTTTATTTGATATAAAAACAAAACTCCATATCAATATATATAAAATAATAAAAATTATGAGATACAAGGAATAATTTGTTTTAAACTTCATAACATGACCATTGAGGAAAATGCCAACTCTTGGTACACAAGTCAAAGTCAAGCTTGTTCAATTGAGTAAAAATGATATTCTTGTTCTGTCTTGATAAGATGTAGCGTGTTCTATCACGGAAAAATCGAGACATACACCTTTATTGAAATTAACTATTTCTTTCGTTCTATATTATACATAATACTTTCAATCATTATATTATTCAATATATATTTTGAGGAGTTTTATTTTTCGTCTTAATGATGTAAGAAAATTATGTCACTAACGTCAGATTGAAAAACATAACTTAAATTATCATCAGTGTTTCACTACAATTTTTTTTAAAAATGATGTTTGATCATTCCACGATGTATATTAAATTTTCGTTTCGACAAATATGATTTTCAAATTGTTCCCTTTAATTCGGACGGAAGGGAACAATTTAAGTTAATGATCAAATTGATCATTCCACGATGTGAATTAACCTAACATTTATCAAAAAATAAAAATAAAAATCCAACTTAACCCAAGAGATTATAAACCGTGTTTTTCATAAATTTATCATAAAATAACTATAATTATTTGAACTGTATGATAAAAAAAAATCTTTATTATCCCTTAATTTTGTGCAAGAAGAAACTTCTGGTATATACGTGGGATAACGGAAAATATACGGGCATTACAATACAGATGGGATAGACGTAGTGTATGTCATATTAAACCCATTACGGTCTCTAATGATTCAATCATGCGAACAAGCAAGCCTATGCAGCAGGGACAGTTAGTACTCCATGTAACATCATTATCTCATCGCATATCCCAAAAGCAAACTCATGAACAATGTCGCACGCTGTTTTACATGATGTCGAACAAATCATTATACGCTTGAGTATTCGAAACAAATGGGAGAAATACAAGAAGGCAGAAGCAGGTGAAAAAACGAAAAATGTAGCACAACGGATCAGAATGACAAAATCGAGATGAACGCCACACATTCCCATAACTTGAGCAATTCCCCGAGACACAAGGTCAGTTGGATGGGAGTTCTGGGAGCATTCCGTCGAATCAATCAGTATACATAAGGCAAGATTCTCCATGGCTTGAGCATGCAGTACTCGGACCAGATCTCCTTGTACTTCTCTGCGCATCGAGAGTCGTCTCTTCGCTCTCTCCATATCAACAGGATGAGAAGATAGATCGGGTAGAAGAACGGAACTGGAGAACTGCCAACAAGTAGTAGAAGTTGTAAAGAAAGCGAATGGAGAGATCTTATGCCAACTTGCAAGAGTTGCTAATACGGAAATAAGGAACTTTGATTTGAATTACCATATACCACAAGGTAAGCTGAAGGATAGCGCCACTAACAAGTCAGCCAAGTAATTACAGTGTCGCTATTCCCCTGAAATCAATTGTGATCAAAGGTAGAATTTGTGAAATATCATACTCATGGGTGAAGCCAAGGAAACAAGGTGCAAGGTAGATAAATGCCGTCAAGGAAACAAGACACCGAGCAACCATTACCTATACCAACAAGATGCACCTTTCTTTTCGATAACCCATCACTTTAGAACTCTGTAATTAAGCGTGCTTAACTTGGAGTAATACTGGGATGGGTGACCTCCTGGGAGTTTCTCAGGGTGTTTGCAAGTGAGGACAAATCACACTGAAAGGCTAGTGTTGGTCTGTGAGGTCAATCTTGAGCCAGAAAAGCGTTTCTTGATGACGATCCGGTAACGAGGATTGACCGGGGCGTTACAAACCATCAAACGGTTCAAACCATACCCAACCCAAAAATCTTTCAATTGAAAAACAAGGTTGTCAAAATGATTCATTACTAGTCGGTCCGACACCTTCCAAGGTTAAACGTCTAGCAATCTGTTTAGCATGCCACTGGCTCTTCAGGTGTTTTCAACATTGCACTAACATTAAAATCGTCCAATACAGATTCTGGCAATACTGTACTACACTTTTTAGAATATCAAATCAAAACTGATGCACACATGAAAATCTTACCAGTAGCCCGAAGCAAGTAGCTTTCCTCCAACAACTTCGGGAGCTTTGCCCCATATAGGCGCTTCTGGATTCTTCTTAAATACAAGTTTTTTCCTATTAGCCCCTCTGAATGCTCGGTACCTTCACAATTATGGTTAACTACTTCAGGAAAGAATCAACTTGTAGAATGCTGATGAGAAAAATAAGGGGAGGAGTGCACCATGTCACGGACCAACGAACAACCAGCAGGTCCTAGGAAAGAATGAAATATCTGAGTTACCGAGTATGAGGCTACTACAGCTCATAGAGAGATATCTACCCTACATGAAATACGAGACAGTTTGCTACAACCGAAGCTGTGGTTAATTCCACCTTATTCTTCAGAAGCCACCCAGCCTGCGGAGCAAACCACTTGAGCGTCAAATTGATTTTCAGTCACATAACAACGGTGGTTACAAATAGGGAATCCAATTCATTTTTGTCCACAACAGGTTTCTACATTAATCAAAAGCAAGGAGTAAAAGGGTCACATAGATCAGTGAGTTAAAACATCTATGCCACAAGAGGTCGATAGATTGTCGTTGCTTGACCAGTAATGAATAACAGGGAAGCAAATATACTTTCTGAATCTTTGATAGGCTATCACATCTTCACTCATCCTAGTGTGAACCACGGAAGAGGAGATGAGATTACCTAGTGAAGCTTTGGCCTTAACGAGCAGTGAAAGTTTGGGTGTGACTGATGTCTTGGCATCAAGCAAAGTTACCTCGACTTGACATGCGATGTGGATCATTAACAAGTTCCTCATTCCTTTATTCATTTTTTTCCCTTTCAAACATGTATTGGCAGGACATCACACCCACACATACCCCAACAGAGCACGAATACTTCCTATTCTCATAAAAATCTAATTCTAACTGTTAAGATAGAAATAATATTATAGCTTCTCTAGAGTTGATTCCTAAACTCTATCAATGAAAGGCTCTATCATTTCAACCAAAACAGATACGTGGTAGGTCAAGTTCCTGGATACTAAATGTGAAAGGAATCCACACAAGATCGCCAAAGACCAGCATGAAGCCCAATCTCTCTGCAATGATATCCCAACTGCAAATGAAATGTCTCTTTGTTAGGCCAAAAAAATACTAACTACTACGAGAAAGGTGGAATTGCAAGTGAAGTGAAAAACATAGGCACAGCTTAGAGCATAATATGTGAAGCATGTAAGTGGAAGTCATATATTCCTCGTAAAAGAAGTAGTCCAGGATGTAAAACTGGAAATAGATTTCAAAAAAAGCTAGTGAATCACCGGGCTTCAAGAATAGAGAATGAATAGGGGTGAG
Source organism: Drosera capensis (assembly GCA_001925005.1). Lineage (NCBI taxonomy): Eukaryota > Viridiplantae > Streptophyta > Magnoliopsida > Caryophyllales > Droseraceae > Drosera > Drosera capensis. Next base: position 94,280 of record LIEC01011897.1, read on the forward strand.
GTTTAGGCGAAAACAGCTTAACATGGAGAGACCAAGAGGCTACCGTGCAAAATAATTGGTAGAGGATCATCGACTGATCCAACTTGGCATCTTGGACACTTTTAGATAGGACTGAGAGATTGATAAGGAGCCATCCCAGCATTCCACCTCTAACTAAGAAAAATCTGCAGGGAAGAAAAAAACAGCTTTGGTTCATTGAGGAAAAGTATTGATCTGAAGATAACTCCACATAATTTCAGACACAATTAGTGTTGAGGATATGTGTGAGCAGATTTACCCACATCGACCATGGAGAAACAGAAAGAGTAGAATATATATATGAGGAACCCATAACCCATTAGCTTAGGCTTTTGGGTTAGAAGCTGGGCCCAGTCCATATGTGTATTTTACTCAGGTCCGGTTTGGACGTGGTTTCCCCCCTTGAGCTCTCCCCCGAATCCTAACAATTAGCAGTTCCATGAACTTTTGTATACCTAGTCCTAGTAATCATGATTCATGAGTTAACATGCTTCTCTCTTATTGATTCATAATCCGTAAAGCTCATGAAGAAATCAACCTTTTTTTTTTTTCTTTCTTTCTTTCCTTTTTTCCTTTTTTTCCTCTTTTTTTTTTTGGAAACTTCATGAAGAAATCAACCTTAATCTAAACATTAATCATCTTGGCTTATAAGTATGGCAGTTACATGCCTAATTTTTTTTCAAACATAAAGTGAACCATATAGGTGAACAACATGCACATAAATATTAGTCATGAAAATCAGCAACATAAGAGCACAGTTTCTAAAATGCTTTCATCTCGCAAATGGAAAAGTAAGATAGCTTATACATTTGACAGCAAATAGGATATATAGAACTTAATATGCTACTTAGCAAGGAGGCTTTAAGCTGAATGAAAAGTTCTTACAACTTAAGGTCAATGCCAAGAAATCCAGGATTCAGCTGTATACCATACCACCTATTCAAGATAACAAAGATTATAAGGAGGAATGCAAGTAGAAGTCGACTCATATGAAAGAGGTGGATTTTTCATCCCTAGGTGCATCTTTTCGATATTCTGAGAATACTTCGGTGACAGCTGGTAAGAAACGATATGAAATAATGAGACTATTATGATTCTGAAGCAACAGGTTTTTATGATTATCATATTGAGAAAAATATAATCATAGAGAACAGGCTTCTTTAACATTGTCCCTGAACACCGAGACTAAATTGTTCCATTAAGTTTGTGAGATTAATTCTAGTCTCGTGACTTTGTGTAAAAGGCCTCTGTAAGCAAACTTCATAACCAAAACAACAGTTTCTGCCAATTTCAAACCGATTTTCAAAACAAAGGAGAGCAACAAAGAAGTACCAATCTTGAATTAAGTTCCCTGTCAAATGGGACTTGAGTGATAACTATGATCCCGAGATCTTTGGCCACTAATATAGAGTAATAAGGTTACCTGGAATTTAGAACCACATCAAGAGTTCATTCCACCAAAAAAAGATACATACAAACAGTTGACTTTTTAAGTTTTGGGAACGAATCGCTCACAATGAAACTGAAAACAAAAGCAGCTGAAAGAAACTCCAATCCCTTGTCAGCAATCGCCTGCAAAGAGTGAGCCCAAATAAGTAGCTATTACCAGTGTTTTCAACCACTGTAAAAAAAACCACCTACTTTAATAGCATGCTAGGACCACAACATAGATAGAATCGTAAGTAGAGAGAAGAGTATGCATACAGTTGCCGAGATCACACCAGCCTGAACCCCAATAGCTAGTAGTGAAATCAACAAAATAAGCGAGAGAAGACCTTCAACCAATCAAAAATTACAACATAATCATTACAAATATTCTATAACATTAACACCAACACCAGCAAAATGGTACCATTCTACCAAAATCTCAGCATTCCTTACACATAACTATCGCGAGTGCTCAACCACATCAAACAATTAACTTAATCCAGCTAATTTGAACATTCATCAACCACATAAGTGATTATGAAGTTCATTCGGTCACACTCGACCCCAGTTTACACAGTCAACTCGCATCTTTACATGTAAAATATGCTTTGTAACCTAGTCTATCAAACTCACCAAGCGCACCTTCATATGATCCTATTGCTGGTTCATAATCTAGAGGATCCCTTTGTCCTATGAATTGTACACGCCATTAAACTTTCGTGTTTACAAGTTCAAGTCTCTACAAAACAACCTCGAAATTGACTAAATAATTAAATAAGTATTTATCAATCTTTCACCCTCTACCTACTCTAAACGAGAGCCTATGACATTGGCAACATTCGGTCAAGTTTAACCCACCATCAGTTCCCACATTATCCAAAAGCAACATCGCCCATATATATCAACAAATAAAGGCCTGTTTAATAACGATTTTGTTTCATGTTTCTCTTTCTTCATATCCGTTACTGGTTTTAATCTTCACAGTTTTGAACAGCGTTACCAAATAGTCAATAAGCAACCAAACCAACCATTGCATCGATACTTTAGGCGAGTCCCGTCCGCCAGAACCATCCCATTGACGAGCTTCCCCGGCAATACCGATCCGAAAACAGCCAAGTAGCCTAAATACGAGAGCAACATCCCCACCTAAAAATCACAACTCTTACCAATCAGATCAACACAAAAACAAATCATTATCAAATGCATCAACACCAAACAAAACATGAAACAGAAAACACAAAAATAAAATGAAATGATAGTGATTTAGAGTGCAGATTTGTTAGGGTTCTGGGGGTACTCACAGAGGTCCACGATGGGATTAGGGTTTGGAGAAGTGATTGCGGGTTCATTTTGATGGTCGAGTGAGGATATCGAAGAATAGTGTGATTTGGTGGGTGTTGTGCTGCTAAAACATTTCCACTCGATATGACGCTCTTTACTCTCGATATACTGTAATTATCTTTTTGATAATCATTCGATATACCGTGATTTGTTCTGATTTATTTACCATAAATTTAATCTATAAGCCGAACTTTTCTACGATACAAAACTCATTTTACTATCTCCATCTCATTGTAAACTTTTTTTTTTCACATATTATTTAATATATAATTTGAGAAATTTCGTTATCTATCTAAACGATATTATTTAAATTTTTTATTATCCATAGTTATAATACAAATGTCATCAATATTTCATAATATTTTTTTTAAAAATAATATTTGATCGTATCATAATATCGATCAAATTTTTTTATCGTTATGCACGATCGATCAAATTGGCATGATCTTTTTGAGACACATGAAGTATGTATTTATATACAAAAAGATATGACTGATTTAAAGTTAGTCCAACAAACTCTATTTACATATGGGGTTGATGAACTTGTGATTAGACACAGATAATTTTATCTACTGTTAGGTAAAATCCAACAAGTCAATGTTTTTATGTTTGTGATTTTTTAAATTAAAATAAAAAACGAAAAAAAATTAAAAACACAATAATCACTTAATATAAAATCATAATCGTTGGATTTTCTTAATCACGGATAAACCTAAAGAAATCACAAACACTTTTTTTCCCTTTATATATTTAGGAAGAAAATCAAAGTAAGATCACATTACTCCGGTCTCCAGAAAATCAAGGCAACAAGAACTTCGATCACAGAACATCAGACAACCACAAGTCTAATCTCCCATTACCACATGGACAACCAACCACCATCCGATCCAGCCGCTCAGCGCAGTCCATTGGATCAAAAACCCCAGCCCATCCACACTGTACCTCCCCTGCACCCGTCCCACCAGATCCAAACCCTCACCCCACTCCCCTCCTATATAAACTCTCCTCGAACCCTAGCTTCCCCCTCTCACTGCCATTCCTTCGCAGTTTCGCCTCGCCACTACACGTTTTGTCTCTGTAGAAACCCTAGCTTTCTCTCTCATCATGTCGACTGAAGAGGATAAACCCATGGAGTTTTGGGGTATGATTTCTCTCACTATCTATTCATCTATTAATCTCGTGAATCTTCTATTGTATCGTTGTTTGTAGAGATTTCGAGATCTGTTTTTGTGGTTCGAATTTGGTGTCATGTGGCTTAGATTTGAGCGTTGTTGATTCTTTTTGTTATTTTTATAATTTGTTGTTTGCTGATTCGAGTTTTGTGTTGTGTTTATTTGACGCTTGGTTTGTGATTGATTTGTTGAGTGCAAGTGAGAGATTCGCGAATAGTATCATTAGTATGTGAATCAATGTTTGTCTTAAAAGTTTGCGGCGGCGTTAGTTAACTGATGTATAGTCTCAGAGTTTGATTGCAGAACGTCGTTTCTCTGTGTGTTAATAGATAGTAAATATCGTGTAAAAAAGACGTTAGGCTTTGACATCACGAGGCAAACCAGGCCACGAAAATGGCGAATGTGATGACATATTTGAAGCAATTTATGAGTGTACTATCAACAAGCTAATTTATGAATGGGTATTTATTTCTAAATTTCTTGTTTGGTTTCTTGATTGAATTGCTCAGGATTGGAACTTAAGGTTGGACAAACTGTTAAGGTGGAACCTAAGGAGGGCAAGGTCCTTCACCTGTCTCAGGTGAACAATGGTAGAAGTGCACCTGTTATTTTATAATGTCCTTTTGCTGGTTTTATTGATTGTTTTGTTTTTTTTCCTTTGATTTATTAGGCATGCCTTGGAGAGCACAAGAAGGAGAAAGGAACCGACCAAGTTCTATTGTATGCTAACAAAGATGGACAGAAGTTTGTCCTTGCTAATCTGTCTGGCGAGAAGTTCCCACATGTTTCCTTTGACCTTGTGTTTGAGGACGAATTTGAGCTCTCTCACACCTGGAAGCATGGAAGTGTTCACTTGGCCGGCTATTTGACAATTGTTCCTAACGAAGACTTATATCCTTTTGAATTATGTCTTACTGTTTCACTAGTTCTTCCTTGCTTTTCCCCCACCCAATTCTAAAAGGAGTTACCATGAGCTATTTTCCTTGACCTTAATTTTTTGCTTGCACTGGTTCCGATGAATCCGATTCCGATTCCGATTCCAGAGGTTTGTTTTTTTTCCTTATCATTTTGCAAATAGGGTTTTTCTTCCATATGCTTAATGGTCTGTTTCTCTTGTCAGATGAATACCTGGAAGAAGTTGATGTTCCAAAATTGGATAATGGTAGCTTTGCTTGAACTTGAAGTGATATTATATAGAGGTAGTTGTGTAAGTCGAATGATTCAAGTTCTAGCAATCACAGGAAAGCCAGAGAAAAAGCTGGTCAAACCAGCTGGTGGTGACAGAAAAGCGGCTGCTGATAAGCCAAAGGAGGCTGCTGTTGAACCACCCAAGGATGCTAAGGAGGATGAAGATGAGAGTGATGATGACTTGGATGACAATGATGACGACGATTCTGATGAGGTATCTATAGTCATCTGGAAAACATGTCTTCTTTTGTTATGTTCTGAAAGTTATTGTTGGGATGCCAAGCCTGCTGAAATTAATTTGAATGTATTGGTGACTTGATCTAGTGCCTTCTAATATTTTATTTCTTTGTGTTTCATAGAAGCATTGATTCTCCTACTTTTTTTGTGGATTTGTGGCTTGGACATATTTGGTTGTCAAAGTCATCCTCCAAGTAGGAATATGCATCTGTCGAGTAATTTTAAGTTTCTTGCCTAATTATGTGGTTTTCTTCATGTATTCTTGAATCTACTGTATTATCAAAAAAAAAAATACTAGGTTTTATCATGTACCTTCTTTGCTTCCTTTCATTGTCGATTTCTTAGATATTAGCAGTTATCGATCTTGTCGTCTTAGTTTGTATTTATGGATTGTCTTCATATTTGTTGATATAAGATTTGTACTCATGTGAAGGATCTGGCGTCTCCTGCACTTGGTGAAGAAGATGATGACAGCGACGAGGATGATGAAAGCGATGAAGATGATGAGATAGAGGATGCTGTACCAAAGAAGGTAACTCTTGTGCTCTAATCATTCGTGTTTGAGTACTCGATTGGGGTGTACGTGTTCTTATTGGTTAACCTTTTCTTATTGGTTAACCTTTTTGAAGGCTGAACCGAGCAAGAAGAGGCCAGCTGAAGCTCCTGCTAAGACACCTGGCTCGGACAAGAAAGTGAAATTGGTCACTCCTCAGAAGACAGGTAGATTTTCACTCATGGAAACACATGATCCTGTTTTCAATTACTCAACTTCGCGCACCGATGAAATAGCATTGAGTTACTAACATCCAAATCATCCGTTATAGATGGAAAGAAATCTGGTGCCCATGTCGCAACACCTCACCCATCCAAGCAGACAGGAAAAGCCACAGCTGACAAGGCCAAACCTCAGCAGACTCCGAAATCTGGAGGGTCATTCACTTGTGGTTCTTGCTCCAAGTATATCTATTTCCTTTGTGACTTAGTTACTCTTGCTTCTTATGACAAATGGTCTAATGAAACATCTCCATCGTGTTGCAGGACTTTCGGTACAGAACAAGGCCTGCAGTCCCACAGCAAGGCCAAGCATGCTTGATCGGCAATCGATTTTTGATGCTCCTGTAGTGATGTAGGCAGGGAGAGAGTATTGTAATTTTGCTTCTGTGGTTTATACCCAGAATTCGGTATCTTGACGTTATGGTTTTCGATGTTTCTTTTGTGCCATGCCTGTTATGCATGGTATTTATGTTATGCTTCTATGTTTGTTTCGTCCTCATTTTAGTGGGTTGTGAACTGAAGATTCGAAACCTTCTTAAGTTTTTGTTTACGGGTATTGAATTTAAAAGCTGATTGAAGTTCTATATTGAAGAATATCTTTAAGATTCATCTTTCTGAATTTCGTTCCGCTTCGAAAATTTAGTATCCTGGATTGTACCGATTCTTTTACTCTTGTTATCGGAGGTGTTGTATGTGGTGGTAATAAGATAAAATTTCTGGTGTTAAGTTGCACTTCAATGACCATGAGGGTGAGCTTGAATTAAAGGTTGTGAACCGTGATTTTGTTGTCTAAGCTAATTGTACCATCTCCTGATAAAAAAAGGATACTATGGATTACAGATTTTTGTTATACTGATTTCGTCGTCACCAGCTTTCAGTGGATTTTTGTAAGATAACTTTATGTGATAACAGAATGTCATCATGAAATCATTTTATAATACATGCGATAGACAATATTTTTTATGTTTTATATCACGAAGTTATCTTATGAATTATGAATTTATATTCCTTTCATACATTCATCCTCATTATACCATCAAATAAGACATAACAAGATACGTATAACACTCCACAACACATTATTTAACACACAACACACAGCAATTATAATTAATATTTTACGTCAGTCATATTTATTGACTACGTTCAAAGATTTCACTATATATTATTATATTCACATAATAATAACACGTATTGTAATACATAATAATATAAATGTTTTTTTTATTACAGTTCTTCGCATACGAACAGCGTCTAAAGTAATATAAAAAACACAAGTATATATTTTATTCGATTAACAGCAGCAGGACAAACAAAAGTTCATAGTGCATCTTCATCTATGAATCGCTAGGGTTTGCTCGCACATCGCATCATTTCAACATCGATGGGTTCAGGTACATAGTCTCACCTCATTCCAGAAATTTCAACATCATAATCTCAATCATCAAGTTCCAAACCTGAAGTTCACTTCGAGCTGTGAAAAAAGAGTAGTTTTTTTCTGTGAGGGGAGTAGATTGACGAGGATAGCATTGTGGGTTTTGCGAGTTTGTTGATTGATAGGAATCGATACGATTCATGTATTATCTGATCTGGTGGTGATGGTTGAGGCAGGGTTTTTGATTATTAGCGAGTTTAGATTTGTATATGATTTTGGGGGGTTTGTATATGATTGTGTTTATAGAAGTTTACATCTTCTCAAACCCTGTCAATTGACGGGATTATCAGAGATGTTTTTGTTTATAGAAGTTAATTGGGTGGTAGGAGGTTGCGAGGTTCGACGTGATCGTAATTGGAAGGAAAAAGTTTTCGCATGTTTGTGTGAGTTGAATTTTGAATCCTGTGCTACTTCGTTGTGGTATGTGTTTAGATACTTGATGCTAAGTTTCGCGTGTTTGTGTGAGTTGAATTTTGATTCTCATGTTACTTCGTTGTGGTATGTGTTTAGATACTTGATGTTAAGTTTTTATGTTTGTGAATGTATTAGAAGCTTGTAGAGTCCTCGTGGTTATGGGATAATTTGGTGTTGATGTGGCTTAGGGCACTTTCGATTGATCCCTTTGGTTCATTGAAATTGCTCGTATAGTTTGGGTCCTTTTTTTAGCCTCAATACTATACCTTGTTCCCATTTGAAGTTGACGCATTCAATTGTGATGAGGGAAGCTATTAACGGAAAGAACCATTCATTTAAGATCTAATTTCTCTATTGGTTCTCTCTTCTCCAGACGCAGATATGGAGGACTATGGATTCGAATACTCTGATGAGGAGCCAGAGGAGCAGGATGTTGACATTGAGAATCAATACTACAATTCAAAAGGTATTTCTCTATCGTTCATCTCATTTCTCAGAGCCACTAATTCACATGACATATTTTTGTTTTGCCTCTGGAGATATAGTGCAGTCGGTGCTTATACTCGGATATCTACTGTATAATAAGGCAATTTATTTGTTCATTGGTTTTGGTACTATGAAGCTTTGTTTCTTTACGCCTTTTCGGGTAAGAGACAAGACTGTGGTGTACATATGTGGTAGATTGTTTTCCTATGCGAGCACTTGTGCGATAAAACTTACTATCCCAGTGTGTAAGTTTGCCCCTCATTTGAGGGAGAACTCAGGAAAGTCATAGAAACGTTTGTGCAGTTTTCTAGCCTGAAGCACTTGCTTATGTGTGAGGCAACATGATTCCGTTTGTTAGGCGCTGGCTTGAAGCATTCCCGTATTGTTTTCTCAAGCTTTTAAAGTATCTCTAGGACTCTAACTCCCTTAGCCTTACAGTGAACCTGATCGCTCTGCTATAACCCAAAGCGTACACTCAAGTGCTTGAAAGGCCTCAAAGTATTGATGATCAATCTCAGCTGTTCTAAATTTACACATACATGCTTATTGTTCCTATATTGTTATTCATGTATGGTATTACTTCAGTATGTTTTTATGCATTCGTTTACCTCCTCCTTTTTTTTTTGGCTCTCCAGGGTTGGTTGAAAGTGATCCAGAAGGTGCACTTGCTGGCTTTGCCAAGGTGGTCCAAATGGAGCCAGATAAGGCAGAATGGTGAGCTTCTGAATGTACCAGCTGTCGAATAGAATGTCGTGTGGTTACAAATTGTCAAAAGACAGACCGTACAAAGTGCAATATGAGTAGTTGTAGTGTACCTGTAATTATTGGTTGTCATTATCAGCTTTCCTTATGGTAAATGAAATCTGTTGATCATAGCCCTTGAGTTTGTAATCACCTAGGCTCTCATGGAAAACATTCCAGGTCAAAATTATGCCCGCATCAGTTTTTGTGGTCTGGGAATTGGCGAGCTTGCACTATTCAGACATTTATTTCCTTTTCACGATCTGATGTCAATTTTTCAGGGGGTTTAAAGCTTTGAAGCAGACAGTGAAGCTTTACTATAAGTTGGGGGAGTATAAGGAGATGATGGAAGCATACAGGGAAATGTTGACGTACATCAAGTCTGGTGTGACTAGAAACTATAGTGAAAAATGTATCAACAACATCATGGACTTTGTTTCTGGTTCTGCCAGTCAAAATTTTGACCTTCTACAAGAATTCTATCAAACCACTCTCAGAGCTCTTGAAGAGGCCAAAAATGAGGTTGGTATCATTTCTGCATTCCTTGGCTATTTTTCTGCGGACACAATTGTTAATGCCATTTGCTTTTTGTGCAGAGGTTGTGGTTCAAAACAAACCTTAAGCTCTGCAAGATCTGGTTTGACATGGGTGAATACGGGAGAATGAACAAGGTAAATACTTGGCTTATCTATTTTGCTCCTCGTGACATGCAGTCAAATTTATTTCGAAGTAATTGTTCTCTCTTTTCTTAAAATACGAACAGATTCTGAAGGAACTGCACAAGTCTTGTCGAAAGGAAGATGGCTCAGATGATCAGAAGAAAGGGACACAACTTTTGGAAGTTTATGCTATTGAGATTCAGATGTATACTGAGACAAAGAACAACAAAAAGCTTAAGGTAAGATTTTCTGAGAAAATTTTCATCCTATTGAATATTGGTTACAACTATGTTACATTACTTAAACTGAGAGAGAGATTGAAAAGGTTTTTTTTAGGTAATCATAACTAGGACTGTTTTGAGTCGCCCACATCTCATATAAGTGGGTCAAAATGGACAATATTTTACCTATTCATGTATATTCCTAAGTCAATCATGGTTCAATTTTGTAGGTTCCCCTTCTGTCAGTGGTGAAGCTAATATTTTAGATTTGTGTGCTCGTTCAATTCCAATTGATCAGTAGCTTTAGGGGGAAGGTTTGAATCTGACCTTTAACAAAAAGAGGCCACATGATGGATGGTGTTGGACTATTAGAGCAAGAATTCATAGCTTTAACTTTGTGATGCACTTGCATGGATGCCTGGAAAATAGTTTTATAGATGGGATTGTGTTGATGGGATTGCAAATATAAGGAAACTGATAATGTGGTTGCCTTTCTTGCAAATAGTTTTATTGTCTATCTGTCTCACATCACTGATGCTACTAATTGTGTCTTGCTGCAATACTCTTGTGTAGAATGTGTTTAGGTTAACATAAAATGGTTAGTTTTTGCTTGTGTTGTTGTGATAACTTTATAGGTCAATTTTATTTGTTTGTTTTGGTAGGACGGAGATTAGTCGCTAATTGAAGAAGTTGATCTGAGTATTTCTCTCATTGCTTCATGGTACTTTATTGTATATCTTCTGATGAAATCTTTTGAATTTTTTAATTCTCATGCAGCAACTCTACCAAAGAGCACTTACAATCAAATCAGCAATTCCACATCCTAGAATTATGGGAATAATTCATGAATGTGGTGGGAAGATGCATATGGCAGAGCGTCATTGGGCCGAAGCGGCAACTGATTTTTTTGAAGCTTTCAAGAACTATGATGAAGCTGGAAACCAAAGACGTATTCAGTGTTTGAAGTATGTATCAACCTGCCTCTCTCAGCATTTGTAATAATGTCTATTGATCGTCACCTGAGAATGCATATAACTTTGCACTGTTTTCCTGATTGTCGCTCTTCCCATATGTTCTTCCCTTCATGATGCCATTATGATATAGGATCTAGTCCCTTCAGTCGTTCTCCATTTACTTCACTTTCTTTTCTCATGGCATGTGAAACCTTTAAATATTTTTCTTTGCTATGTAGGTATCTGGTACTTGTGAACATGCTGATGGAGTCAGAAGTTAATCCATTTGATGGACAGGAGGCGAAGCCGTATGTTCTTTTAAGTCATGTCTTCTGCTACGTTAAGCATCATGATTTCAATGTGAAAGTTTTTCTCATTAATTTTGGTGACTTGCAGCTATAAGAATGATCCTGAAATCTTAGCCATGACGAACCTCATAGCAGCTTACCAACGGAATGAGATTCTGGAGTTCGAAAAAATTTTGAAGGTATGCAATATGCATCACCACTCACTAGCCCAATTTCGTGTGCTCATATCTTTAAGATGGGATGAAATTGTTTATATTGTATGTGATTGAATCGGTCCTTATGGTATTGGCAGAGTAACAGAAGAACAATCATGGATGATCCTTTCATCAGAAATCATATTGAGGATCTGTTGAAGAAAATTAGGACTCAAGTGTTGCTTAAGCTCATCAAGCCTTACACAAGAATCAGGATTCCATTTATTTCACAGGTAGCGTAATGCATTTTATAATTTCATTCTCCTGATATCTTTATAATAGTAGTATACGAGTATGAACAAGAAATCATATCTGTGCTCCGAGTTCTAAGCTAATACGTAGTGTGTAGTATAGTCTAATCATGTGAAGCATTTCAGCAGATTTTTTTACTCAGATGTGTTCTTCTGTTGAAATACATTACTTCTGCAGGAACTGAATGTGCCTGAGGGAGATGTCGAGCAGCTTCTGGTGTCTTTGATTCTTGATAACCGGATCCAAGGGCACATTGATCAAGTGAACAGATTGTTGGAGCGCAGTGACAGGTTATTTTCCTGTTTATGGTCTTTTATTTATTTTGTCAGCCCGAAGCTTCGTCTTTCCCTGCCAGCTGAATCCGAATGTTTTTCGGATGTGCAGTTCAAAGGGTATGAGGAAGTACACAGCCGTGGAGAAATGGAACACACAGCTTAGATCACTGTACCATACCATCGGCAATAGAGTCAGTGCTTGATATCGCTAGTACTGTTGGTCCTCAGCATCGTCTTAGATAGTGTAGAGTTTCACGTCTCAGTTGTGCCTCTGGATACATTTGGTCAGCCGAAGTACGAATGGAATTTTGCGTGCCGGGAATGTAAATTTTGTGGTGTTTATTAGCTACTGTTGGTTTCCTGGATGCATGTAATTCTCTATTTTGTGAATTTGGATTTCGTGGTTGCATTGATGTGCTCTTCTGATCATGTGTTGAAGTGCTTCTTCATTATTCGTTCCCTTGGTGTCACGTGTTTATGATTTACGAAGTGCTTGATCCATAGAATGGATTCAGCCACATGTTCATGTTTTTAGCAAATCCCGAGACTGCAAGGTCTGCCGACTCTGCTCAAACTCGACATATGTGACGTATTGTTTTTGTGATGGAAGTATTAATGCTACAACGTATTGTATTTCTCCATTCTATTATATTGGTAATCTAATTGTTTATAATTTTAGATGGATAGAAATTTTAAAAAAATAAAGACAAAAATCATGTGATTAAAAACAACTATTGTTCTCTCTCTCTCTAATTATTTTAAAAAATAAAAAGAGAAAAATTTACATATATTCAATTAAAATTATAAAAATAATGAGACGAAAAGAATAACTCCATATATATATCATACTATCACTATGCAAGAATACATCTTCATTTTATCGCCTATTGCCTTAAGGCATCCGTACATGAATATTTATGATTCAATTGTAAAGCTTAAAATCAGAATATCCAACTTCATCGAAATACTTCATATGACTATCTACTTGTTTAACACATCAACTTCAACCATGGTGATGCACTCATGACTAAACTAATTGCTTTACATGATACGCTTGCCTCACGCACCGGACTTGCAGGCAAAATTTAGTGATGACATATCTCGCCCAAAGCTCCACGATCCTTTACCTTCAACATTTCTGCTGTACAACTACAAATTTACACACCATTCCAGACACGTGATCAAAAAACACATCTCCAATTATAAAAACCGTATCGGAGATATGATACCTTTCAAGTGGAAAGAAGAACTAGAATGAAACCCAATACCAAAGGGATGAACAACAAAATACGAAGTCACGACAAACTTAAAACGTAATACAAAGGAGTTCATAACAAATTCTGACCAAATGCAGCAACGATCTTACAAGAAACGCACCAGTTAACATCTCTGCATAAAGTTCAAACATTGGGGGGCATAATGCGAAACATAACAAAAAACAGACTGATGGTTCAGAGCTGGAGACTCCGCCTTGCTCCTGTAGTGAAATGAAAACCTACTGCAAACCTGGTCGTCACATGGTAGCTGCAAACCTGTATACAAACATGAAAATAAGCTGCAATAAAACACGAGGCTTTGGCCCTCGGCAGGAATACCTGGACCTGCAAAACTCAACAACTACGTAAGACGTTCACAAGAAATGAAACAAGCAGAGAAAAGTGGCCGAGGCGCTTTAGCCAAGTTGAAACAATGTTCCTTTGGTTCAGCAATTTCGGGGGCGTGTTTTCCTAAGTGAACTTTTCCCATCCAACCTACGTAGTTCTGCAGAAAAAAGATTCTTAAAACCTTACCAAAAGTCAAAATCAAGGAAAAAAGAAAAAGCTCCTCGTCAGAAAAACTTGCTCGAAATGCTATCGAGGCACCAAAACGCCCATCATTCCGACAACCAGACTACCTAAAGCCACTAAAAATTAACTACAAACCATACCCGATGATACTCACCAGAAGAAGTGATCATTACTAGAAAAACAATTTCGAGAGTGGAATCACTACTACTTTACTAGGACCTCTCTATTGTAGATTCCCTTGTATGTCTAATTCCTGGCGTCGTTTGCTTCTTACCATTAGGGGGATAAAAAGCATAATTCTATGAACTCTCTATGCCTTGAGAAGATGACTAGTTGGGACATTTAGATGTCCCAACTAAAAATCCACTTTAGAACACGAGGCATCGGCTTTTGGCATAAAGGCTAAGCTCTCTCACTAGACTAATATGCATGATTGAGCTTCGACTAATTGCCCTGTTCTTTACCGCTTCTATTGGGGAAATGAAAATTACTCTCAATTTCATTTAGACAAAGAACCTGTACTCCACCTGCACAGTGGAAAATGGCCCGTAAGGTATTCTAATCAAGTGAAAAAATTTCAATTGGAAAAACAAGAGCAAAAGAAAAAAAATCAATAAAACAAATACCCCAAGCGCATACCAGTCGCATGATTTCCATTTCACAGGCTCATCTGTTGCTCTACTGCTGTGGATAATCATCATACTCGCCCCCGTTCTGGGCATTTCGGTCATGGCTATCTTGGCCATTGGCATTGCTTCCAGATCCACCCTGCTCCCTCTCTCTATTCCATTGCTCAATCCTAGCCCTCCTCTCAACGCTACTATCCCTTGTATTCCTGTCCCTCTTTTCTCCAGGACTCCTGCTTCTTCCTCTATGCCCCGGGCTCCTGCTTCTGGGCCTTCTTCCCCTGTCATTGTAGCGTGATCCTCTATCATCATCTCTTCTGCCATAGCCACGACCACCAAAAGGGCGATCACCATAACCGCGGCCACCGGGACGGTCTCCATAACCATGATATCTTTGAGGGCTGTGACTACGGCTTCGGCTACGCCTTCGCCTATACCTTCCAAATAGCTGCCTTCTCAGTTCCCTACATAAGAAAAACTAATACGTTATCAAACAAACAAGGCAATCAAGAATGAGTGTTGATTGAGAAAGTTACCTGCTGATCTTTTTCAAATGCATGAAGTTGCAGTACCCACCACGATTGCATACATTTTCCTCATACTGCCTACATGTTGCCTCACGGAAGTCCGTCACAGGCGAGAAGTCAACAATGATAGGACGACCTATAAAAGCAAGACACCAACCCACAGAATTAGCAGCAGATACACGGAAGATTGGACAGAAAAGAGGACCACCATACCAGATGACAGGTTCAATTTAAGAGAATTGGAGAATAAGAAAGAATACATTGCAGTAGAACAATAAATATTGTGGTTATGTTGTTTCTTTTTCATGGTTCAAATCCACTCATGAGCTCACAATTCAAGGAGTATAAAAAGTAAGAAAACCCACTGAACAATGCTAACTCAATTAATTTAAATATGCAAAGAAGCACATCAGCTAACGATTCAAATAACACCAACCTGCATAGAATCTTCCACTGAGGTTTTGAACAGCATTTGCAGCATGCTCCTCTTCTCTATATTGGACATACACGTTACCAACCTGCATGTGACAAAAAAATAGCAATCGTGTTAATCACTACAAGGATAAGAAAGTGCCATTGTAATCCATGGATACGTAAGAAGGACAAAGACATCCCATGTGATCAGCTAGGTTATCACAAATGTTCAGACTCTCAATCTCCCCATACTTGTTCAGCTCCTCGAACAAATCCTCATAAAAGTCCTGCAGATTAGCATCCGAAAGTGTTAAATTATAGACAATCAACAATAGATTCATGAAGATGATTAGAGTAGAAAACACAAGATGCTCTGATGCAACCCAGAAACACAACACTTCTGCACGTCATCCAATCATGAGGCATATAAGCAAAGCAACAACCAGCATCAACAATGGTAAATATCATCGATTCAATGCATTGATTCTCCATCTAATCTACATCTTATTTGTTCCATGTACCAAGAAATCATGAAAAAAAATGCACAAAGCTTAATCCATTATTTTTTTCCATCATAGATCAATCCTTGTATTTTATTAATTTACCACGTACTAACTAATAGCAATAATCTAGCATGGTAGGAATTCTATACAGGACGAGTCAAGGTTCAAACGAGCAAGGAAAGTAAGTTTTCCCCGACACCTCATTGGATGTTAATCCTCAAACTTCTAAAAGCTACAACGTCTATACAAAGTTACTTGCTCGGTGCTAAACCTCCCACTCGACCTCGGCTGCTTCCGTCAAGGACTTAACCCTTGACCATGACATCCTTCACCCAACATCCATCCTCTATCATATAATCAAATTATCAACACGACACAAACATTTATTTCCTAGATTAGATCCAAAATCTACAATCTCAACCCCAAAACAACCAAGCACCTATACTCCATCCCACAACCCATAACATCAATCAACCGATCAATAATCGACCAATCAATCGATTCGACGAATCACAACCCCAAAAAACTATTCCCAAATCCCCAATCGAACACCCATAATCAAAATCAACAACTCCAATATCCAGTACGTCCTCCCCTCCCAACAACCCAAACAAACAACCAATAAATCAACGAAAGAGCAAATCAATAAATCAAAATCACAAACAAATATCCCACATCTCAGATCCCATCCGAGTTCCCTCACCTCGAAGTGCTCCTGGATCTTTCTCGGATCGAGAGGCTGTCCCTGAGGATCAACACCAGGAGTGATCATATCGGGTCTCTGATACATATTCGAGAGCAGAATCGTGGGGCTGATGCTGGGTTTGGTGTGGAGACGCGAGCATCGGTCTCCGTGTCGACAGGCTCCGATCTTGAAGTAGAAGGGGCAGTTCACGCGGTCCTTCTCTGTGCCGAAGATCGATGCTAGATGCTCCGCCATTGATGAGATGGGAGAGGGTAGGAGGTCGATTTGGGGAATTAGGGTTTCGTGGATTGGTTTGGGATTGGACAACTGGGTGGGCAGGGGCCTTGAGGGCGCTTATATAGTGGGTGGAGGAGGTTTTTTATTTTTCTCTACCTTTTTCCTTTTTGGATAAGACTGTCTTGTTATGATGATAATTAAATTTTTTCCTTATATGTAATATTTATTTAATTGAATTATTTTGATATATATATATATATATATATATATTATTTTATTTATAAATGTTTTTATAAAAAATTAAAAAATTGATATTGTAAAAAAAAAAAAATCCCCCCATAATATCTTTGGCAATAACAAATTGGACCTTGAAAATAGTTATTTTAAAAAATCCAAAATAATTATTATTTATTATAGTATAATAATTATTTTATCTCATATTATTATTTTAAATCTCACTAACATTCAAAAAATATTTTCTTTATCAAATTCAACATAAATATAAAATTATGTATCGAATTAATATATTATCTATAATATCAAATGAAGAAAGAATTTAAAAATCTTAAATAAAACTACAAACATAAAATCAAACTAATATTTAAGGGGAAAAAAGTAGTAACCAGTAATTGATTGGGACCTTGGTTTCAATAGCAGATCTCTGATTCTAAAGTTCAGTTTTGTGATATGTAAGAGGAATTTTAGAACAAATCCAATGGAACACATGAATATATTATTATTGTTAAAATTTAACAATAACTAAAAATAAAACAAGTTGATTTTTTTATAACCATAATTTGGCTTTTGCCAAATTGAATGTCACATTTGACTTTGAAAATAGCATTTATTATGTTTTCACAAGTCAACATATCAGAAGAGATACACAAACAATAAAAAACACAGGACATCAACAAACATATGCGGCACTATTCTAACCATTGGGCCAAAATGCTAGAAACTGACAAGACACCATAAAATTTAACACATTTTTACTATTCACATTCAAAATACAACTATGTTTATATAAAAATAAAATAACCCATTGGACTGGTAATTACCTCCAATAATACACAATAATTTTGTGTGCAACAACATTTTATTCCTTAACAATCAGTTTGTTTACGTCAATGTAGTGTAAATATGTAACCAATATGGGTCAAGGAGATCGAATAGAGCAGGACGGGCATGCGGAATTATGAGATGGTTGGAATACATTTTTTTTTTACGTATACATCACGAAAGTTTATATTCTTTCTATCAATCTATATTCTATCAATCATCATTAGCGGGATCTTTGATCTCGACATGTTAGAATCTTGGAGGGAGATTAACCATACTGGTGCAAGGATGATAGTTACCCAACCCACCCCGCAGATCATATTTTAAAGCTTGAGATACACCAATAATAGATCAGAAGAATCAAACAGCAACAAAACAGTGAACTCAAAATACTCGGACGGAGAAATCATCACAGATCGAATGTGAAGCAGCTGGACTAACAAGCGTTAGAAGCAATAATCCATACACGCCGGAGCGAATAAAAGATAGAGCCGAAGCAGAGAGCAAAGGAGACTCTTTCTCACGCATTCGTTTTTTTTTTTTTTTTTTTTTCATTTTATGTCGTGTCTTTCTTCTCCTTCAGACGGACAAAAGTAGATGAAGACCTAAGCCTTTTGGGTGTGATTAAATAGACGAGATAGGACTAATAGTCCCCCACTATTTCTTTGTTTGGATTTTTTATATTTAAGAGGATATGATTAATAATCTCACATAATTAACTTAATCCATCATATGTGGAGTAATTAGTGCGGGAGGGGGTTGGATAATTAGTTACGGGATTAATTATCCTGTGGGATAAATAATTTGTTTAGAAAATAATCCTATCTAATCTTTTTTTTTGTTTGATACACTTAGCTGGACTACTGTACTAATTAGTTTTATTCTGACAATTGCAAACTAACACAAAAATAAATATTAAATTATACCGGACTAAATAATTCTTGGATTATTAGTTTCAGGATTAATAATTTTATTTTATTCTATCCTCAAAACAAACACATCATATAGGATTAGACAATAGAAAATTCGAAAATTTGATGAGAATAAATGAAGCAGAATATCAAATAAATATTGATGATACATATGAGAGCACTTCGTCGTATTCTGTTTTGTAGGATTAGACAAAAAAATAATTATTTGATTATATTATTTATCAATTTATATTCTTTTTTGATCGATCGATTGGAATGAAAAGAGAAGTCTCAAAAAATGGGATGAAAATGGACAAGAAAACATGAGATAGACGAAAATATTGATGATACATATAAGAGCACTTTGTTGTATTCTGTTTGGTAGAATTAGACCAAAAACACAATCATTTAATTATATTATTTATCAAATTATATTCTTTTTTGATTGATCGATTGGAATGAGAAGAGAAGTATCAAAACAGGAGATGAAAATGGACAAGAAAACATGTGTAATCTGAACATCAGAACTTAGCATGCAAGAAAATAACATCACACAGATCTTGGAAGTAAAAAACTCAAACCAGAAAGTTGGGCAAACAAAAGTGCCATCAAACACTCGTCGTTATTCGTTACACAAGCTCAATCAAGAGTCAAAATATCATAAATATCTCTCACTCCAAAAACAAAGGGATCATCCACTCAGTGTTCTTGCTCCCGAACAAAACTTCCAAGAGGTTATTTAGAAACCAAGTGTTTCAACTGGGACTTACTAACCAGCGATAACTAAACTAAGGCGCACACATAAGCCTCATCCCAGTGAACTCTAGCTTTTGAGTTCACGAAAGTCTACTCTAGTAGGGCTCCACTGGGCGGCGGAAGTTTGCTCCTGCATAAACAGCTTCGGCTCCGAGCTCCTCTTCGATACGCAAGAGCTGATACAATGAAGAAAAACACCATCAGCATCATTGATCAGCACATGCACAATTTTGGGTTTGGAATACATGGGAGGTAGTCATAACAAATCTAACCTGGTTATATTTTGCAAGACGCTCGGACCTGCATGGCGCTCCGGTCTTAATTTGACCCTGATGAAAGGAACAAAAAACATTTAATGGGAAGATCACACTTACAGCAGGGTTGTACCGATGAATGATTGTTATGATGATATACTCACCGTGGCCAAACCCACAGAAAGATCAGCAATGAAAGTGTCTTCTGTCTCACCACTGCAAAAGAAGAGAATATAAATGGTTATTGGATGAGCATAAAGCAACAAAATTATCTTCTTATTCATGCCTAACGAGCCAGCAAGCAACAATAAACAAACCTGCGGTGGCTGGCCATAACACCCCATCCCGCGTGCTTGGACATCTTGACAGCTTCAATGCTCTCAGTCACAGAACCGATTTGGTTAACCTGCTCAAATGAAAAATGTTTGTTACTGCACAGCCTTTGATGCAAGACGATAAAGCCAAACACAGCAAAGAAAAAAAAAAAGTGAGAAAGATTAGAGTTCACCACAGGACCAGAGGAGAACAAACCTTGAGAAGAAGCGCATTGCAGGCTTTGCTTTCAATAGCCTTCGCAACTCTCTGATATCATCAAATAAACAACCGTGTTAGCAACTCTCTGATATCATTCACATAGGAATTTCAGAGTATGCAACCTTGGGACAAAGATGAGTTACCTTGGGATTGGTAACCAACAAGTCATCTCCAACAATTTGGACCTGTTCACCGATTTCTGCGGTGAGCTTGGAGTAGTGTTCCCAATCGTCCTGGTCAAATGGATCTTCAATGGACACGATGGGGTACTCAGCAACGAATGACTTGTAGAGATCCTTCAATGCCTCACCAGAGATCTTATTTGAACCATCATTGTTCTGCAGAAAACATGAAAACGAATACAGTTAATCAATTCACTGATAACATTGTACGAATTTTTGCATACCGAGCTCAGTGGAAATCAAGGAAAGAAAGTCTCGGGCAACTGGTAAACCCATGTGGTCGCTCACCTCTTCCTTGAAGTTCAAGTCATACGTCTTGTCATCCTTGTAGAACTCGGATGCAGCAACATCCATTCCAATGACAACCTGCCTCCAGAAGATATAACTCATCACATCGGAGGTTGCAAAAGAACTCATAGATGCAGTCACCCATGCCAGGTATTGAGAAACCTCACCTTTCCAGTGTAGCCAGCTTTGGCAATGGCTGTCTTGAGCAACTCCAAACCTTCCTTGTTCTCCTAAAATGCCAAACAATAGATGTTAGCATCATATAACATATGCAGAGTAAACTATTACCAACCAATAGCAATAAAGGAACATAAATGACCTGAATGTTGGGAGCAAAGCCACCTTCATCACCAACATTAGTCGCATCTTGACCATATTTCTTCTTAATCACACTCTGCAGCCCCATAACCAAGGATCTAATCAGTATTCCTTGGGCGGATGAATGTAAAATGAAAACATACATTGCAAACTAAATGACTGTCAAAGTACTTATTAAACAGGGGCCATGACCAAAATGCTTTCGATTCCATCCACAATAAGCATTTGATTTCCGCTTCCCCAGTCAATACAGACAATGGAGATACGCAACTAATGACTACCTTGAGGTGGTGGTACACTTCAGCACCCATCTTCATGGCCTCTTTGAAGGAGGAAGCGCCAACAGGAAGGATCATGAATTCCTGCATGGTCCAAAAAAGGAATACTAAGTCATGTTCATGGATCTTCAGCGCCAAAAATTGATCATAGAATATTGCAACCGAAACACAAACCTGCATAGCGAGCTTGTTTCCTGCATGTGATCCACCGTTGATGACATTGAATGCAGGGACGGGTAAGACAAGTTTCTTGTTTCCAGAGAGATCAGCTATATGCTGCGATGAAAAAAGAAGCACCATAAGATTCTACTTACCTTGCTCATGGAAACCTCATTGCTCCTTGTTACAGCAGATTACTATGCTTATAGTTGGAAATGTTTTCGAAAGCATTTAAAAGCCAGCAACCTTGTAGAGTGGAATCTTCTTGACCGCGGCTCCAGCTTTGCAAACTGCAAGAGAAACAGCCAAAATGGCATTTGCTCCGAGCTGCAGGGGTGACATATTATGTGTCAGTTCTTCAAATGAATGAATTATGTGAAGTCCAAAAATTGCGTTGGGTCCTGTTATGTTTTAGTAATACCTTTTGCTTGCACCAACCCCACTCATTTACAGTTCCATCAAGTTCTTGAACTATGAAGTTGTCAATAGCAGTCTGCTGAGTTGGGTCCTGTTCGGTGATTAGAGCAACAGGGAGAGTTAAACGTAACAACCAATAGAATCAGCAGTACATACTGAGCAATATAACCGATGTGGAGGGGAAAAACCATTCACATATGTTACACTTACATACAAATTTTGATCCATGACGAACGAGTATCAAAGTTGTTGCAAATACGATAAATAAATTGAAGAACACCACCTCCGTCAAACAATAGCCTGCTTACCTTTCCAATCAAAGCAGGGCCAATGATTTCATTGACATTCTTGACAGCCTGCGTGTATAAAAAAACATACATTTAGGAACCTCACTAAAAAGGATGGAAGGAGTTCACAGACCCACAAGCGCTCACTAACCTTGGACACACCTTTCCCGAGATAGTCAGAACCTCCATCTCTGAGTTCAAGAGCTTCATATATTCCTACACCCCCAAAATAGTTCATTAAATTCAAATTAGACCCACTCGAGGGTAACTTCCTATTTTCAAACTTTAGTTATTCAAATGACCAAGGAAAACCAAGTGTGCATAAACACAAAATTATACGTGCATAATGTACACACATTATCTGTAGATGAAAAAATACCCACGAATATTACCTGTAGATGCGCCACTTGGAACAGCCGCTCTCACGACAGTTTCATTTGACAATCCAATATCAGCCTGTGACATAAACCACACACGATCAATCCACAAGTAAAATTGATTCCCTTCCAAACACCAGAAGGAGAAAATAAGCTACCAAGATTCATTAACCGAGTTGCTAGACATTGTGACCATGACGCATAAATAGGTGCAGATTATTTTATGACAACGTTCCTTTTAAATTTAAAAACAATATATCTCCCTTCTTCCGAGATCAGATGATCATTCACCAAAAGCAACAGAACAAGTAACAGATCAAACTCTTTAATGACCACATTACCGAAAATGGCATGCAAGGACAATGATAGTCCTACTTCTATGGGGAAAGTGACTAACAAAAACTCTGTGCTACGTTACCTGCATCCCACAAATATTATAATTGACTAATAACATGTATAGAGGTAAATTTTGAGTCATGTAACGAGGATATCATGTTTGTACAGAGTATTTTATAAAAATACGGTACTCGTCTCTCCCGTATTATACGGAACACTTCAGCAATCGATGTACTAACAAGCATGCCAAAACAAGCATGTGCGTAACTAAACTCCTAAAATGATCACTAGGTTTAGGGTTTAGGGTTATAGGGTTTAGGGTTTCTGAATAAATGGGAAATGTCTTTAATCGTTCATAAAAAACACGAAACGCGGTCCAAAGAACACTCCGATCCTCGGCGGCACACATTCATCACCGATATTGGAACACCAAATGCGATCCATACATACATATCCAACTACATCGAACCCAAATCGAGCAAAAACTCCACACGCAAATTCAGTAAAATCGAATCAAACAAATCGATTAGATAAAAACACAATTCTCTCGATCAAAGACTCGCTTCTCACCTCGACGGTTGGATTCCCACGGGAATCGAAGATCTGTCTCGCCTTAACAAACGTAATCGTAACCATCGTCGCTCTGATTCTCAGATCAAACCTCGATTTCCTCGAAACACGAATTGAACTCGAACTACTCGACGATGAAAACGATGAAGAGGATTTGACGAGGAAATTGAGGGTAGTGTAAGACGACAACGCAATATTTCTCATGAAGTGAAGAGAAAAAATAGGGTTAATCCCCTTTTAATAGATGAGACAGCGACGCCGAGATTCGATTCTGGCCGTTGATATGTAATTTGGGTTAACTAAATGGGAAATAATCATGTGAGTTATGGGTTTTACTCGAAGAGGAAGTGTGTTTTGAATTCTTTATACGAGGAATATGCTGTAAATGATTCGTTGAGTATTTTTTTATTTTATTTTTGAGTTGAATGGAGAAGTGTGTGTGTGTGGGATTTGGTGTTCTCTACCACGTCGTTCACCAACCCAAAGTTTACGTTGGAGTGAAGTGACCTACTGTTGTACTTTGGTACAACAAATAATCAACCTGTGTCTCACACCCACACAGCTCAAGAAGAAATGAGTACGAAAAAGGAGTATTTTTTTAAAACAAAAGTGTTTTTAAAGATGACCGTGATCAAATATATACGGTATGGTGAAATTTTTAACACTTGGGTTATATTTTTTCAAGCAGTGCCAAAACTTTAATCAATATGTTGTTCAGTCTCATATTTAGAAAGCTAAACAAAAGCATGTTGGACAAAACATAATTAATTTAATGATAGAAATTTTATAAGCTGAATAAATTAAAAAATAAAACATGTCGAAATATATATTTCCTTACAATTTGGAAGGATTTGAGGGGCCGCGGAGATTGCATATCTCCTCGGATTTGCTTCTTTCCCTATGTATAATTGATCGTTCACCATCATAAATATATGATGGGATTTGAGTAATCTGCCCTACAATGACTTGGCTGCGCCAATTTATAGAACACAGTATTGTTCCATTCATTTGGGCTGTTACGCATGCCTTCTCGGCCCACGGTCCATTGGGCCTCGAGGACACCATACCGGTTGGGCCAAGCCTTGTGTTTTTGCAACCACGAGGGGTATTTTACTAAAAAGAGCTCATATTTGAACTTATTGATAAAAGTGTACTTTAGGGGGATCACTTTCATCATAATCAAGGACTGAAAGTGTTGAGGGTCAAAAAGCGAAATTGAATTGTCGATAATGATACTTTAAAAGAAAAAAAAGGAGAAGAAAAAGGAAAATTCAAATCATAAAGGATTGTGAAAAAGAAAAATGGGAAAATGATATAGAAAAGGAGATCTGAGGGAATCTCCCGGTCACACTCACGAGCAGCAATTCCGATCGGCTGAGTTGGGCCACTAGCTTTGTCTCTGTGGCCCATTTATTCCTTTTTTTTCTTTTAATAATGATAGTGATGCTATCGTTATAGGATTGATTATGTTTAATGTGTATTTATTTCATTAGATCCGTGACATTTTTTGTGAACTTCTAGGAGATATGGATTTATGAAAATGGAAACCACGATATATGTTTATGTCTGATGATATCTTCTTAAAAACACTCAATTTAAAATATACATCATCGACTGATTACTCACACCTAATTTGTTGTAATCGGACAGTGGATAGGGAATAAGATCTAAGCACGAGGTATAATGAGGAATGCGAAAGAAGGATTTGACCGCCATGCGGACTCTGTATCGAACTTGGATCAAAATTCAATTTGGTGATGTTGGAGGAAGGAGAAGTTCTACTATAACATTAAAGATGACAACAGCGATGATTTTATCTCATATGATTACCCCCTTACGTTTATTCTTATCATCACATCCTGGTTACATGCAAGTGCCATATGTACATTTCATCTTAACTATTTCTCTAATGGGTCAAATGTCTTTTAAAATTTTCAAATCACAATTCAACCAGCGATTTTCATTTCAAGATAAAACAGAGAAAACGGAACACTAAACCACTGTCACATTCACCATCCACACATCCCCCTCGTCACTTGTCCCCTTCACACATCTCCCCATCTCCGATCTCACCACTTTCCCATCTCCGCCGCAGCCATCACCCATTCAAGTACCGAGCAACTCAACGTCTCAGCACACATCTCAATTTCTTTTTGTCTTGAGATCCAAAGCTGTGTTGGCTGTGTTGGATTTTCATTTAACCATTCAATGGTGCGTTTCTGGTTTCAATTGAACATCGCCCACCTCGTGATATTCCTATGGTTTTTGATGGTTTTGAGATTTTGGGTGGTTATGTGGATTTTGGCATTTGGGTTTGTGTGGATTGCTTGATTTGTTGCGGAAAGTGGCGTAAAAATCATGTCTTTAGAGATAATTGTTTGATGGGTGATTAGGGATTGCATGGTTGCAGCTTTTTTGTTCTGGTCGGGTGTGTTTCCATTGTTTTTACTTTTCCAATTTTTTGTGCAAATTTTGATGGGCATTTGTTTGATGATTCCTGAGAACAATCAGGGTTTGGAGTTGCACTGTCCTCTTTCGTGTTTTTAGTATTATAAATTGGAGAATTTTGAGCCTAGTTCATGTTAGCGTTAGGTAGATTACGGTACGCTGAGTGTTGGTTGTGGCACATATGATACACTCTCCATTGCCAATTGTTACGATTGAGTGCAGACTCGAAGGGAGGAAACCACGCCTCAAACCGGGTATGAGTAGAATACACATTTGAATCGAGCTCAATTGTTAATCCAAAAGCTTAAGCCGATAGGTTATTGGTAGTTTACATATATATTCTTACCGTTTCTTTTTCTTCACGATCGAACCTAACTCGCGAGATATCCTCAACACCAATCACCCATCAATATGTTGTTTTTACTATGTGGAGCATAGTGGAGTTTAGAGAACTTGGTGACTAAGATCGATTGTTTGGGTCAAAGCAAATAAGATTTCTAATCCTTTGTGTAGAAGCATCAAATAAGACGGATGAGAATGACATTGTCGTATCCATGTAGTTTTATCCTTTGGATAAAACTTGTTTTGTTTGATTTGAGTGTGGAATACTGTCACATTCTTTCTCAGGTCCAAAAGTAACAGTTACCTATCCTCCTTGAGGGAAGAAGAATAGGAACCTTTGCTTTTGTGTTGTTGATTTTCTGTTCTTGAATGTTAGTATGTGGAGCTTTGGGTTTACCTACTGTTATTTCCAATGAATCAGAAAGCATTTGAAAGCTGCATTTTGGTTGAAATGATCTTAGTTTAACTGTTACCTATCTCGTTCAATAGCGATGCGGGGTTGTGGGACGATCTTTTTGTTGATTAACGAACTAGTTGATTGCGAATTAGGGTAATTGGACCACTCAATCGATATATACCTAGAGAGTATCTTGATAACACATCACTACTTGATTGCATTTGAATTTTCTTCAAAAGTTGTGATTCTCATGTACTTGATGGTCACTTTTCGGGGTTTTTTTGCAATGAAACCTGCCTATGTCTACGTTTTTGGTTTCCATTCATTCTCTCGTTTGGTTTAACTACGGCTTCAGAGTCTTGGATCAATGTTGCCGAATTTTTGGGATTCTTCGTTCTGCAGGTTAGGTAGCACGTTTCAGGATTCTATATCGAGCTGTGTCTTGGTACACCCGTTCATAATGGGTGGCGAAGCAATGACGGAGTCATGGTTTAGTAGTTTGTGGAAGAGTTCACGGAAGAGCATTTTGGTTCCGGAGAAGATCATTATAGGTATTCTGGCGTTCGAGGTGGTGACCTTGATGTCGAAGATTGTTCATCTGTGGAATTGCATGTCGGATAAAGAAATTCTCAGGTTGAGAGAAGATGTGCTTAACTCATATGGAATCATTAAGCTCGTATCCGAGGATGAAAATCTTCTCATGCAGTTGGCTTTCTCGGAGATAATAGAGGATCTGGCTTCTGCGGTGCAGTCTATAACTAGGCTGGGAAAGAGGTGCTCTGATCCTGCATATCATCGCTTGGACCAAATCTTCGATTGCCTGGCAGAAAACGGTTCCCAGTTGGATGGATGGGAATATGGATGGAAGAAGATGGAGAAGAAGGCGAAGAAAATGGAGAGATTTGTCGTGGTCACTTCCCAGTTGCACCATGAGATGGAGGTGTTGGTTGAGCTTGAACAGACACTCCGGAGAATGCAGAGCAACCCTGATTCCAGTCAGACGAAATTACTCGAGTTCCGGCAGAAGGTCATCTGGCAGCGTCAGGAAGTGAGAAATCTGAAAGAGATGTCTCCTTGGAGCCGGACGTATAATTACACCATTCGGCTCCTGGCGAAATCAACAGTCACAATAATTCAGAGGCTTAAAGTGGTACTCGGGGTCGCTGAAACCATGTTTCTCAATGGGAGCAGTATGTCTGGGCCACTGTTTCCTTGCTCTCTTCCTCGAAGCCGGTCTCTGTTGCAATCGTCTGTTCATCCCACTGAATATCATCGTGCTTCTATGTTTTACTCGGGACCCATGACCGAGTCAAGCTCGATGCTTGGGCCTACGAGTAGAACCGGCAAGAAGCAGCAGCTAACTCATACACACTCAGATCCGCTTCCTAAGAAGCATTCACTCTTGAAGAGTAACATATTTGTAAAATCTGGGCCTTTCAAGGGATGCATGCTAGGAAGTGACCGTTCTCCGATTCTCGATAGCTGCATGCCATCCCGTGCTTCTGTAAGTTCAGATGCAACGTGTGCGGATAAAGCAGGTGAGACGAAGGACACCCTTGCATGTACAAATAAATTGATACTGACTTCTAAGTCTACTTTTTCTGACGTTCTGCCCAATACCCTGGGCAAGGCGGCCTTGAGTCTTCACTATGCCAATATTATCATACTGATAGAGAGGTTTGCTTCATCCCCTCATTTGATTGGTCCTGACGCAAGAGATGATCTCTACAACATGTTGCCCGCAAGCATAAGAAGCACATTGCGGGCAAGACTAAAATCATACCGGAAAGCCTCAGCCTGTGATGCCTTCGACGGGACCCTTGCAACTGAGTGGAACACGGCGATAACAAGGATATTGGAATGGCTATCTCCTCTTGCTCATGACATGGTTAGGTGGCATTCGGAACATAACTTTGAAAAGCAGCATGCCAGTCCAAAGGCTATTATTCTACTTGTCCAGACCCTTTATTTCGCCGATCAAGCGAAGACTGAAGCTGCAATCGTAGAACTCCTAATGGGTCTGAATTACCTCTGTCATTTCGCCAAAGACGCGACTTTGAAGGCTTTGTCGGTGCCTGCTGCCAATAGAACCCTCGACAGTCGCCTGACATCCAACGATTCTATCACTTGCAACGCGTGATCCATTCTGTACGGGATCTTCCATTTTCCCACCATTTAACTGGTGTCCTTGTTCATCTGAGCTGATGGCTTCTATTGACAGGAAGAGCAAGACACCCTTAGACATACTGACAGAGGTTTTATCGTCATCTCGAACATATATGCTAAGTTCTTGGTTCTTGTCGCGGTGTAGTATTACGAGGGTAGAGTTCTCGTGATTTCCACTTGAAAATCTGCAGTTGAATTCGAGCTTTCAAGATGAACTGCTTCAAAAGCATTCTTTGTATATAGTGGTTTCTGAACCCGCTTGTCCAAGTTACGACGATTGTACAATACTTCTTCATTGAATGTACGATGCACTTTTCTTGCATGTTCCTCGATCATATGTCATTCAACACCCGCAGATGAGTCAGTCATACTAGTCGTCACCTCGGGGATCAAAACTCAAATCCAAATACTATCAAATTGGTATTGTTACTTTGTTCACATTGTTGATAGCGTATGGACCGTATTGTGAGTACAACGTGAAGCTTTACTTACAGGTTAACAACGATGATTCGGGTATCCAATGACATTAACACATGAGTATCTAGTTGACGTTTAAATTTTTTTCATCAACATTAAAAAAGAAATTAACTCCTCATGAGAGGATTTCTCGTCAATAAATAAAGCTAAATTTTTTTGTGAATATTTTTATGAAAATTAACATATAACTTAAACAATAGAAAAAATTATAACTTAATTAAAAAAATATAATATAAGATGAACGATAAAAAAAATTTCAAATTATTTAACATATACCCGTATTTAACTGACACAATAAATCACTTCTATCACACACAAAAACTGGTTTAAGGATTTGCGATTTTTGTTGGCAAAAAATAATAAACTTATTTTAAATATTTTTTAAAACATTATGAAAAAAAATAAACATAAAAAAACAATGACTTCCGTGAAACTTTACTTATAACCAACGATGACGATTTGGATATCCCTTCACAAGAACATAAACTGATTTCTGCACATCTTGGACTATCGCTCAGTTTCCAAACCGCCGTCGCTGCTCCCATCGCCGGCGATCTCACCCCTCTCGCGAATGAACAGACACCGAGGAGAACTCCTCTACAAATGCTACAAAACCCTAACCACCGTGCTCTCTCCACTCCTCCGCCTTCACCTCCGCCTCCGCCGACTCCGCGGCCTCGAGCACTATCACCGGTGGCCGGAGCGGCTCGGCCGGGCTTCGATTCCGAGATCGGAGGGACCTCTCGTCTGGTTCCACGCCGTCTCTCTAGGTTTTAGTTTCCTCGTAATCATTGATCTTAATTTGAGTGAGATTTGGGAATTGGTGAAGAATCTGTTGTGGATTTGTGTGTAGGTGAGGGAATGGCGGCGGTGCCAGTGATCGAGCAGTGTGTGAAGGAGAGGCCAGATTTGAGTGTGCTGATGACGACGACAACGGTGTCTGCTTTGTGAGTTGATTGTTTTTATGTTGTGTAGATGACGAGATTGAACGTTGAAATGATGTGATTGTGCGGTGTGAGGTGAAATTGTGGTATTAGCAATTGAATGTGATATCGGATGCTCTAATCCACTGTTGTGTGTACCGGGAACATGCCAAGTGCGATTTGCCTTAATGAAACAGAATTCGCTTATAGCAGGGCAATCATGATAACTACTTGCCTTAAGAATGTCAATGTTGATCGTACTCTCCGTTTTAGCCATTCGTCCGGAAAACAACGTGGTGACAACTTAGTATATAATGGGAATCTTTGTTAATCAAAATGTCTGTTTTATCATGCAGCAAGGTTTTGAAAAATCTGCTTCCGCCCAAAGTGATGTACCAGGTAGAGCTTTGCATACATCGTCTATGGCAGTGGATGTCCAGCACCGTTTAGATTGACTTTTTTGGTGGATAATGGAATTCAACTTCATGCCTCAGTTTGCTCCAGTTGATATACCTGCTTGTGTGGATGCTTTCATTGGATATTGGAAGCCGAATGCAATAATCCTAGTAGAGAGTGAACTGTGGCCAAACCTGATAATGAGCGCATCTAGAAGTGGTGTAAGTGACTTCAACTTACTCTATTTTTCTAGTATTATCAGATTATGTTTACGCAGTGGAACACTAAATGTTTTTTCGCTCTCCTATTATTCCTATAATGCAATATGGTTAGGATGGTTCTATGCTTTATTGCCCAGGAATGGATTTTGTATTCTGTGTTTAATCCCAAGAAGTTGCTGTTTACCAGATTAAGTTGGCACTTATAAATGCTCGAATTTCCAAGAAGTCTCTCAAACGTTGGACTGATCCTGTTGCTGCTCCACTAATCGCACTGATGCTATCAAAGTTCACTCTGATTATACCATTGGTTTGTACTTGATAAATGAAAAATGGACATTTGTTTGTTCACTGCTACTTTCTTCCTCATCTTTCTATTTCTTCGCAGAGCAAGGCTGAGGCCGTCCACTTTCAGCTGCTACATGCCCCACCTTTAATTATCTGCAAATCTTGTGACTTAAAATATTGTACAGGTACTACCCCAAGGAAACGTTTTCATAGTGCTTTAAATAAAATCCCCTTGCCCCTTTATGAAGTAGTTAGATGGCAGGTTGAAATGTTGGAATAAAATCATCTGTACTAATTGCTAAATTTGCATGCTATTTCCGTTTCAGCGGTAGCTGAATCTGATTCAAAGGCAGCAGGAAGTGCACTAGATTTACCAGTTGACTTTGATGATAGGATGGTCTGGATGGCATCTTCCATCCATAAAGGCGAAGAGAAAGGTACTTCTGGCCGTTTTTATATATTATATTGTTGCTTTGTCTTGCTCTTGAGCCCTTGTCATCATGTAGATACCACTGATGGCAACATGCATACTTTTGTGTGTTGATTTTCTTGGAACCTTGAAATGATTATAATGCTTAGACTTTGAAATGGTTAGATTGACCATGTAGGTTTAATATGGCATATGATTATGTCTGATGTGATATGGTTCTTTGCGCTTACTACCGTCTGAGTTCTTTTCTATGACATCTGAGTTTTGTAATACTTTTGGAAACATGATTCCACTGTCAATCTATTTGTAGTTGATGGAATCTACATTTATATATTTACATAGGACTGAAACCACCCTCATAAACTTGGTTTTTGCAGTCATTCTAGGCGCTCACAAGAAGCTAGTGAAAATTCATCCAAATATTGTCACGATTATCGTGCCCCGCCATCCAGAGCTCCGCCAATATATTGCCCTAGTATGATTCCCTGTTTTTTTCTGTAAGTATTAGGTGGTACTTCAATAGCCTCTACGCCTTCTTTCTATCCATAAGTCCTGATTATACCTTGGCGTCATTCAAATTTTAAGTGCACTTGATTTCCAGATGGCCAGATGAGATGTTCAATATGTTTATGAGTGGAAGCTTATGTTTCTTTCTGGATTCCCAGCTTATATCTAACAAGGACGGTTTTAATTATGAGTAGTTAAGCATAGGCTTGTACTGTTGATTCTTCCTGCTATTCCAATTTCGGTTTTGTCACAAGCAATCCTATGGTTTACTTCTATGACTTTCCCATTTTCGGTATTCAAAGCGCATGCTAAAGGGAAGGTAATAAGAAAAATGCACATGTGTTTGTCTTACACAGTGTAGTCCCTCTCTTTTGATTATATTTTATTCATTTTCTGTGGATTTGTCTTTTTTTTCAATACTGTTTAACTTCTTTGTTCTTGGCAAACGGATTCTCATGAATCTCCATTGTACGCTCCTATCTGTTTCTTGTTGTTGATAGTTTATGTTGTGCCTATGCAGATTGCAGAGAATGAAGGATTAAAAGTAGCTTTAAGGTCTCGCCGTGATGAACTTATACCGGAGACGGCCATCTATCTGGTGGATACCTTAGGTAGGATATACTTCTGCTATCTTTTTTCTGCATCTTTTGCATGTTATTTTTTAATTGTCTATTATGCACCAGTTATTCAGTACATTGTTATCATATCAATGCAGCATTTGGCTTCTTTCTGAAGGTTTAATAATAAATATATTCGCGCAACTCATTCTGATCTCTGCTTGATTTGACGAATTTGGTTTTTTAACTCATGATAAGGTCTGAAATTCATCTTTGTTTATTTTCTTTTACCTGAGTTAGGTGAATTGAGGGATTTCTATAGGCTCACACCTATAGCAGTGATTGGAGGTTCCTTCTTGCCTGGTTTATCTGGTCACAATATTTCGGAAGCTGCTGCAGCAGGCTGTGCTGTATTGACAGGCAATAATTCTTGTAACAACGTTTACAATGATACTTCTAGAAGAATACAACGCAGGTGGGATTACGAATGATTGATTGATGATTTGTTCTTTAATCTTTATATTTAGGTCCTTGTGTTGGACAGTTCTCGCATATGGTATCAGCTATGAAACATCAGAACCCTTTGGCCGTGCTTCAGGTACTAATTTGGATTTCTCATTTCATGTTTCATCCCATTTTCTAGAGCCCAAGGATCCTGGCAGGGAGATGTCTGATCTCGTAGTCTATGTAGGTTTCCGGTGAAGCTGATTTAGGAACAGCTATTGGCGAACTCCTCAGTGATCAAGTCCTATTGGAAGCACGGCGGGCTGCTGCAAAGCAAGCATTTCATGCTCTATCGACCGGGGTTGATTCCCACGTGTGGAATCTACTTTGTTGGCACCTTATAGGAGAGACTCCTCGTTCCATTTAGTAGTATCAGGCAGAATCAATGAATTCCCAACAAAAGCTTTCCTTGTCCTTGAATCAAGGGTGACTCGAGTGAACAGAGCTCATCAGAGAATTTTTGCCTCCTAGCTCTCTTGACAAGAGGCAGGTAGCTCATGTACAGAAGCAGGGGGTCGCTGACATGTCTTTGTTGTGGTCGCTGACAGTGGTTGATCGCTAGTGATCTGATCTTGCTTGGGATGGCCTTTGGTTGTTCTACCTGCCTAGTTCCAGCAAAAATCTTGTTGGTTTGGTCAGGTAATTTTGCCAAGAGCTAAAGTCGATGTATGTAATGTAACTGAGTTGCACGATAGCTCAGGGCTAAGTTGGGCTATGTTCCTTAGATACTGTTTACTTGTTTC
Source organism: Drosera capensis (assembly GCA_001925005.1). Taxonomy (NCBI): domain Eukaryota; kingdom Viridiplantae; phylum Streptophyta; class Magnoliopsida; order Caryophyllales; family Droseraceae; genus Drosera; species Drosera capensis. The sequence continues at coordinate 128,277 of LIEC01011897.1, forward strand.
TGATCATATATTATACTTAATTCGTCCAAATTTAATTATAACATTTGATATTTTCATGATTTATTATGTATTTTGAGGAGTTTTATTTGTTGTCTTAATAACGTAAGAAAATTATGCAACTGACGTTAGATTAAAATACATAAATTATCATTAATGTTTTACGATAAAAATTTTAAAAAATGATATTTAATTATTTTGTGATGTTAGATAAACTTCGCATAGTCAAATAGTTATAATTAAAATGGGTCGAAGGAGTATCACTAAGGCACATAAAACATTTAGGATACGAAAGTGAGGCATGAGTTGAATGGATCCTGTTAGTATCATGGGAACGTAATTGGCCACAAGATTCATCAATAACGGCTCCAGCAAACCACAACACATCTACCAGAGGAGCACCTAACACCTTTCTCACAGCGACTCCTCCGTTTGCTTAACGAGGTACAAGTTCAGCCCATGGTAAATTTTTTAGGTATGGGTATTATATATATATATTATATCGTTATATTATTTATCATCGTTTATAAGTATTTTGTGGTCGAATCTAAAATCAAGCAACTTGCTGTCTTGTTACAACGACTATTACAAGAGTCGTTCTATTACATGATCAAAAACTGGAATCACATGTAAACATGTAAAACTCAACTTGGTGAAAGATCTAATCCCAATCCAAATAATTTCGCTTCCCGCTTCGTTTTCATCTCTCACCATCTCGTCATTTTCACTACCTGCTTGCTACTAGCTCGATCGATCTCGTCTCTATTTTGAGATCCAAAAATCCTCTCAACGCATCACGAATCTCCGCTTTCAAGCTTACATCTCACTTCAATCGAACAGGTTCGTCATCGATTTCATTGATTCTCCTCCAAATTTCACTTCGGCGTTCAACATTCTAGGGGTTCGATTTCGATTCCGATTCCGGTTTCGATTTCATTTTGTGATCAGTTCGTTCGTTCTCATCTTGATTCTATTATTCGATTCTGGTGATTTGATTGTTTCGAATTTTTGCTGAGAGTGTGATGTTGCTTGGCTGGTGTTGGATCGGTGGAATGAGACTCCGATTTGGATTGTTACTTGTGTTACTTGTGTTCCTTGTGGTTTCTTGATTTTGATTCCTGTTGTGAAATGTAGATCGCTCGAGAGTAGTTGCTGTGAAACTCTAGGGTTTGTTTCTGTATTGTTTGATTCTGATTGAGTTGGAATTTCTTCTCGTACTTGGTTTGGTTAGCGTGAGATGTTGGTTTCGACATGGCTTGATCAGAGAACGTATGTTACATTATCGGATTGTCATTTTGGAAATGAACCAAGGATTTGTTCTTCGGGATGAAGTGAGCCCTAGTTTTTGGATTGCTCAATGCCGAAATGGAAATCTCATTTGTTAACCGAACAATTATGTAAGAAACAATAAGGTTTGTTGTTCATGTGGAAATGTTAAGCCAGCACGGCATCATGAGCATGCACCTTGTCTTGTTGAATGCGTCTTCTAGGTCATTTTGAGGTTGTAGTGTTGTGCAGCACTCTTATGTGTTCTGGGAAGTGCTCGTGTGACATGCACTGAAGCAAAAGAAAAAGAAGCTATGACAAGGTTTTCTGCCATGGATTTCTGAGTTAATGATGTTTAGCATAGAAGTTTGTCCTAACCCTCTTCACAGTCTTCGTTGTTCCTTGTCAAACACTGAATTTAGGCTTGAATAAATTGTGATTTTCAATCAAAAGGAGTGTTGTATGGCACACCGTATGGAAATTTTACTCTTCTTAATTTCTTTTTAATAAATGTACAGGTCTGCGCTTGACTGCAAGTTCTCTACGTAGATGATGCCATGATGATGGATCTAGAGAGATTGCAAAACTTGCAAGCGGTGAGTTGAAGGTTTTTGGTTTTACTCTTGTATCCCTTTCTGATCATAATGGGCTTCAATCACATGTGCATATCTTCCAGGGAAATTCGAACCTATTCATCTCTTGATTTTGTTTGTTTGATACTGTGGGCAGTGTGTTTGAACTCCCTCCTGCTAGTCCTTTCGATACTTGATGATGACTCGCATGGCATTCTCTTAGATTGTGTGTTGTAGATTCCTACTTGCAGGAGGTTTTCGCAGCAAAGAAGTGTTATCTTTAAGTAAAGGCTGTTTGGCTTACCAATTTTTAGCCATATCTTTGATGAATAACGCTGGATTTTTTCTTCTTCTTTTCCTTTTTCATTCAGGACCGTCGGAGCGCTTGTCAAAGTCTTGGAAGCAATCGCCAACTATTTAGTCAATCATGGAAACAACTGGGTGGCCAATCCCGCAAGATGTCCATTGGTATTGTTCTGGACTCATTGCGAAATCCTACGCGTGGGCATAAAGAGAATGATAAAGCCTTGCGGCCAAGTGGAGAAAAGGAAATACCAGCTAGTAAAAATCAAATGGAAAGGAAGAATGAAAAGCAAGAAGTCCAGTCTATGGGTAATGGAAGCAGATTTGAAGCCGAAAGGCAGGAGGGTTCTCCATGGATTACTCCTAGACCAAGATGGTCTCCTGTTATCCCTGAAAAAGTGTCAAATCCTGTGGATGTGGGTACTTCAGAGCGAGAAGCAAGATCCTCAGTCCAAAATGGTGCAAATCGAGCAATTCCAGAGTCTGGTGATGGGAAACAGAAGAAAGTTGATGGGCTGAGTTGTATAAAGGGAAATGAAAACTTTAAATTTGCTACCAAAAGAATTCCTTATGCTGCTGCTGCGGAGAAAGTTTATCTTGCTGAAGAGGGTGTCCTACAGGGTAGGACAAATGTACCCGAGAACCGAAGCAAAAAGACCTTAATAATGAATCTCTGGAAAACCTTGGGAACGCCTGCTTCACCAAACAAGCAGCATGTTGATTCTCAGAAAATTGAAGCAGGGGCTGGTGATATCAAGGGGGAGCAGAACAAGTCTGACAAGCTGGACAAGTTTGACAAACCCTCGAAGACTAAGCAGTGCTCGGACACAATAGAGCCCGATTCTGAAAGCCCTGTACAAGGGACGAAAAGAGTAGCGACTCGCTGCTCGGCAAAGAAGAGAGCTTCTAATGAGCTTTGCCCTCAGAAGACAGCAAAGAAGCAAGCTACACCTGGTTTAGTGGATGCAAAGAAGGTAACACGTAACCAGGCACCTGCATGTAAAGCAAGACAACCAAAGAATACCATCACTTTCGATGAGAAATGGTTTTCCATAAATCCTAATGCTGCAGCTGCTTCCTCAATATCTAAGAGGAATAGTATCAAGAAGAGTTGTCAAACCAAGGTGACAGATACTTCACCTCCCGCTGAAGAGATGGGTGACCGGCTTTCTGAACATATTAGCAAAAAGCGGTCATCCACTGAAAGTAAAAAGGGTGTACCAGTAATAAGAAAGCAAACTATGGATTCCCCTTGTTCATCAAAATCGAAAGATAAGATGGAAGATCTGGGAAGTCCAACTTTACATGGGAGTGCAGAATCCCAAAATCAATTTTGTGGCCAATCCCCACTAAGAAATGACCTTCAAGGTCCTGATGCAAAGAGCTCATTGTTGGAGGAGCCAGCTGCATATAATCCATTCGGTAGCTCAGCTCCTCGAGTTAATTTGATGGAGGACCAATATAAACAACCTGCTGGAGTAAAGACAGATTGTTTTCACCATGATGCATTTACATTGGGGAGTAAGCGATCAGGACATTCGACTGCATTTGTAAAAGAAATGCAGCAAAAGAGTTCTTGTTACTCCTCAAAAATGAAACCTCGGTCTGGAAATACTCATGATCCTACCTCAGCTGACAATGCAGAAAAGCAGTCTCAGTCTCGTGGCCGATTCCAACAAAGTGTGGCCGATGGGCCTAATGATGTTAGAAGTCCTGGTACGCAAAAGGAAACAGATGCTCGTAGCCCTTCTTGCCACTCGTTGCTTCAGGCTAATGAGGTTGAGAACCACTGTAAGGTACCTTCGCATGCAGAGGCAGAATTCTCTAGTAGCAAGTCCAGGAAGGGGCTAACAAGGTGCCCAGATACCTCTGGATCAGATACAGTCGAACCATCTGTATCCTTTGATTTCTAGATCGTATTGCTGACTTTCACGATTTCCTTGATTTGTTGGTTTTTACATTGTGGGAGAGGCCTAGCCAACTTTTCGTTTTCCTATAACATCACCCAGGACAAATCATCAGAAACCAAGGACTCCCCCGACTCTGATCCTGAGATGTTAACAGGAGAGAAGAATAATGATTGTGGTCAATCTACTGTCAAGAGACGGAAGCTTGATAGCATTGTGGAAGATGTTCTTGCCAACAAAGGTTAGCTATGTGCTCGTAATTTGGTAGCTTCCCTATACATTTAGTATCCTATGTTTCTATAAGTTGTTTTCATTGTTGCTGTTTCTTGTTCCTATTGTCTCAAAAGGTGCAGGTTTTACAGAAGATATGGACGCCTTTCCCGAGATATGCCTTATGAGGAGACCAATATGCCCTAGGAACAAGAGATTTCATTTTGATCAAGAGAACAACAATAGCGAATTCAGTCCTGTTTTTGGCTCTCCTAAAGGTGAAATAAGTTTCCTTTCGGTGTCAGCCATCTTACTATATAAGGAAGGTACGGAAGTGTTATGGGTTCATATATGTGCAGAAACTGGTGACATGATGGAGGCCTTACAACAAACCCAAGAAGAAAGTTTGTCGAGGTTAGCTTCCCTCTATTCTGTAGTCCTAGAATCAAGTTTTTCGTACTGATGTACGGAGTATAGTCTTGATTAATCCTGGTTTTTCCTCACTGTAGAGCTGTTACTTTATTTGGGTTAGCTTTAGAAAAGGTCAGGAGCAAAATGGTTTCAGCAATGAAGAAGAGATGCTCGGATATATTGGCATCTTCCACGGAGGAAATTCATCAACAGTTACAGCTTCTTGAGTCTCGCATCCAGAACGACATGTAGGTAACATAGAAAAGAATCTCATGAATGATTATTTTCATAGCTAAATTCAATTCCGTGGTTCTTTCAGAGGAAAGCTGACTACCCAAAGTAAATCAAAGAGGAAATGTCTAGAAACCAGATTTCAAGGTAATAACTTCTACGGTTGACAAAAATAAACAAGTCTGTGAAAAATGCTGGTTGTTCTGTTATGACTCCTTGTCAAATATTCGTGTTCAACTTCATGCTCTAAGTTTTGCCTGCAGCTGTCCTGGTTGACGATTCAGCATTCCAGGATGCCATTGTTTCATGCTTGTTTCTACATTGCATATGTTTGCAAATCTTGCCCGAGTATCTGATCCTATATCTTCTGATTTAGAGCTCCAAGATCAGCTGAAGGTTATCCATGAGAAGTTCAGAGGGGAGATAGATTGCCATCTGCAGGATTGCAGAAACTTCATGGAAGAGCGTGAAGCCGAGGAAATAGAACTTGGAGGAGTTATAGAGAGGCAAAGTATGTGGATTTCTCTCCTACTCCTTCATCATTACTCCTTCATGTTGCCTATCATTCCATACGAGCATTGTCTGGGAGGACAAAGATGAACTTCAATTGCTGAAATTGTAACAAGAGCAAAGTATCCTAGTAAATTTGTGCCACGAATTACGGTGGTTTAACCTGCACTTTGTGCAAGCTGTTTCCGCATCCTCTTAACACTTCCGTTTGCCCTTTTTCTGCCAGAGGCATCTCACAGAAAACTTGTTCTGCAAGTAGAAGAGGCTGTTCAAAACAATCTTGTTGAAGTGGAGAGAAGAATTACCATGGCGCATGAGGCAAGTTCTATCGCTTTATATGCTAAGGAAATGCCGCCTTCTCTTGGATGTCCATAATTACAGTTTATCCTATTTGTTAGTCAATATCTTTCCCTAAAAACACACAGGACTGTAGGAGTCGAAATATAACCATGACTAGAGGGTGGATTGGTTTACTCCTTTATCATGGGTTATGATTCTTATAAACTTTTGATTAGTTGCTCATCCTTTATTTTTAATTCATAAATTATCCAATATTTCGAAGCTGCTAAGTTCTGTTACTAGTCTAGATACTTGGGACTTATATTTGCTTTGCTTGGATGAGGTTTAAAGCGAACTTCTTGTTACAACAACCGTATTTGCAGTCGGGTCGCGAGAAGATGCTACAATTGAAACTTGCACTTGCCGAATGCTTGAAGGATGGCACTTTCACCTAGACACCTCTTTCTTGTGCATATGGAGACCGTAAGTCATATAATCCAAAGAAACTACTTTTCATTGCCGTTGCCGGAAGATGTCGAGTCATGTTTTTTCCGCTTATGCTTAGCATACAGGCTTTCATGGCATATGATACTGATCTGAAACACCGCGCCCTCTGTCAGTCCAGCAGAGTATAGGACAAAGAGGAAAGAAAGATATGATTCTAATCTCTTATACTTGAATGTGATACTTTTTTTTTCCGCACATGCACTGAGGTTTTGAAGTTATGTTTATCCATGAGAACTTGGATGATGTTATATTATGAACTGCTTTTGATCTTTATGTTCTTGATACTCTGTACCACTGTATGCGAGGTTGGATGGAACCGAGCCATCGGTGTACCTTGAGAGTCATAGAATATAGTCGATGCTGTTGATGTATCTTGATAGTCATGAGAAAGATGTCGCCACGCGATTAACACCGTCGAACACTGGCCTCGGGAAAGCCCTGAAGGCCGAGCACCCTGACCAAATTGACCTCCCGTTTGGTTAGATCTTGACTTGAAGAATTTGTTGTCTTAGATCTTGTCACATTCGGTTGGCCATAACAATCTGGATAAGACTGTGCGTACCTTGTCTTCCATCCTATTTAGGACGGGATACTTGCGTTGTCGTTGCCGTGATGTTAGATTTTGTCATATTCTTACACGCATGAGCTGGTACTATCAGTGGCATAGCACCAGCACTCGCAAAGTTTCAAGTGTCTCGTTGAATATGAATTTGAAAGGAAAAGGAGGGGGAAAAGGTGCAAACGTGGAGTGAGCACTGGCGTGAAACTCGTTTTTGGCCGGCATGCAATGACTGCCTCGCAAAAGGTCTTGCCGCTCATGATCATGAAAAAAGTTGATTCTTCAACCTAAGAGATTTATCTGTGTATTTTCGTCTTATTTGAATCATTGATTCTTTGTTATAAACATGTTGTTCATTTGACGGATATGGATGGTCAGGTCTCCGTCTTCGTCGTCGTTTAGTGGAACTCAAGTCTATGATCTCTCCAGAACATGTTTGAACAGGTTATCATCCGTGGCATAGCGTAAAGAGCAGTATCGCCATTCTTTTACAAAGCAAGCACATCATGTGAATCTTTGCACTTCAGCCTCCAACATTTTGCCTGTGACGCACGCCATGAGAGCAAGCAAAGGTACCCAACGTACACACATCAGGACACAGTACACATAATACTAACAAAGGAAATTTGCTGCTAACATCACAAATGTTTACGTGGTTTATTAATCACACGACACCCAGTCTTCAGATGGGAGCGAACTTATCACAGTTAGGTGTAATGAGCATATGGTAATCGAGTCATCGGAGTATAAAAGATCGACTTCGGGATATTTCTTTATCTCAAAAAGAAAAAAAAAATCTTCGGGGTATTGTTTATTCACATGATACCCATTTGCAGATCTAAGCTGTCGCCTATTTGCCTGATCAACAAAGTACAGAACACTAAACTGAACAACAGAAAATAACAAAATGACACCAAAGGAATTTGAATCTGTAAATGGAAGCAAAAGAACAACAATCATCAAATCCACCTCCCATTCCCATTCTCACTTTTTGACCATAAAATCAATTCATTATTTCTCTCCTCTTTTGCACTTTATGCCATACCTTCGCCATTACACCCACCTCTATTCCACCTCTCACTGAACCTGATACGAAGTGAACAACAATTGAAGTGAAGGGCTGTAAACCTGTAAACTGAGAAAGGACACTAATTCATAAGTTCAATAGAGGTCCTAATCACACGACATATCCGTTTTGATCTTTGATTACCTTTCCAATGGCACCTTGTACTCTCTTCTTCATGGTATGTCACTTCCTTGAGACACTTTTTTCGGCATTCATGTCGGTTCAAATCTAATCTTCCCAATTCTGCAAGAAAAAATGATAACATATATCATATCGGCAAGATGTAGTCATTATCCTGGCTCTGATACCAACTGTCACGGGCTCAATGTTTCAAGACCGTGCGGCACCTAGATACGCTTGGCTTCGTATCTAAGTTCACCTTTTCTTCTCGAGACGATGCTCAAAACTTGTGAGAGTGCTTAGTAACCGAGTAAAGAACTTTGAGAGTGTGAGTATTTGGGGAGAACTTGGATGCTTGGTATTGTTTGAATTGAGTTTCCGAGGATGGTTTGGCAAATGAGCCAAGCCCTCCTTATATACATCTCAATGGAAGGCTCTAGAACCCGATGTCTAGAATCCTCCAACCCTAGGTCTACACTAGATATATTATGGACGGAGATATATGATCAACCTGAAAAATCTATATTCCAAATAAACTGAGCAATGTAGCAGCTGAGACGAACATAATACATTATGTTCGACTGGTTTTGAACTCTGAATACTATTTGTAACAAATTGGTAAAACTGGTAGTGGTGACACCAGCCAAATATCAAGTTGAAGATTTTGCTAATTTTGATTGTTAAAAACAGGTAACAGAGAACCAGGAAGAATTCCACTAGATTGGACAACAAGAATCAGCTTAGTACTAGGAGCAGCAAGAGGCCTTGCAAAAATCCACACGGCCTACTCAACCATGATCCCCCACGGAAACGTGAAGTCTTCCAACATACTACTCGACAAGAACGGACTTGCTTTGCATATCAGATTTCGGCTTATCCCTTTTACTGTTGAGGATATGTGTGAGTAGGTTTACCTACATCGACCTTGGAGAAAAAAAAGTAGAATATATATATGAACAACCCATAATCCATCAGCTTAAGCTTTTGGGTTAATAGTTAAGCTCAATTCACATTTGTATTTTACTCAGGTCAGATCCGATTAGGATGTGGTTTCCTCCCTTGGGCTCTCCTAGTGGTTCGGACTGCCGAGGTATTTGATGAGGAGCTGCACAGGTAAAAGAACATAGACGAGGAGATGGTGGCAATGCTTCATATAGCGATGGGACTGCCAAGGTATTTGATGAGGAGCTGCACAGGTACAAGAACATAGAGGAGGAGATGGTGGCAATGCTTCATATAGCGATGGCGTGCGTGGTGGCTGAGCCAGAGAAGAGGCCGTCGATGGGGGCAGTGGTTAAGATGATCGAGGAGATAAGGATCGAGCAGTCTCCTCTCGGCGAGGAGTATGATGAGTCGAGAAACTCGCTCTCGCCTTCATTTGTGGCCACTGAAGGTCCATTTTGATCAGCTCGACGTTCTGTTGTTTTAGATGATTGATTTGTCTTAGTTTTTTCAGTGTTTCGCTTCGACTCAATCCCCATTTGCAGAAACTTGCTGCAAATCATGTCCATGGGAATGAGCAAACTGTCTTATCTATTTCACTGTGATTACCTTCTACTGTTTTTTTCCATCTGTGTTCTTGTAACTGAATCTGATCATCAGTTTTGATTCCGATTCCTAAACGATAGCCCAACACCAGTGTTTTACATGTTTCTGTTCTGGGAACTTCATCAAATCACCGTAGTTTCAAGAATCAAGATTAAGAACGTATATAGACTATCCACGTTGGAATTTGGGAAATCCAATGTGGATGACATGAAGTGTTTCCTTTGGGGTCTGATATTATAGTGAAAATGTTATTTTTTTTAGTGATACGAGGTGTAAGTGGGATTTAAAAGAGAAAATAAAAAAGAAGGAGATGATGAATGATATACCGTAGATAATGATTTGGTGTTTTTCATGTGAAAAGGTTTTAAAACGATCCAAATAATCATTTTTTTATAAAATTATCATGAAATATTAATAATAATTTAAGTTATGTACCGTGAATCGATGACGTAATTTTTTTGAAATGACTGCACGATAGGAAGGATATGCTGAACCACTACCACGGGGGCGATATGCCGAACCACAATGTCACCAAAGCGAACATAGCACCAAACGGCACAGCACCTGAAAATTTCTCCTCCCAGATTAGGGCATTGAGTTTGAAGAAAGTACCGAAGAGTATGCCAGGGAACATAAAGACAGTTTTCAACGTGTTCTTCTTCCGCTTAGTACTGCCTTTGAACATCCTGTACAGACGGGCTATGCGAAAAATGTTTTCTCCATCAACACAGGAAAAATATTTTCATGAGCTAGATTTGATCACCAAATCTTTCTATCTGTAGTGCCTGTAAAAGCAAAGAAACAACAGAGACCAAGTTTCTATTAGAACAGGAATAACAATCTTTTCCCACCAATTCATATTCAAATCCATCTAAAGCTATCAGTCTCTATATTTCAATCCATACCCAAGTTGCCAAGCATCAAATCCATGAAACAAATTTAATAGAACCTGAAAAATCAGTCAACTAAGAATTATATATATATCCGAAATTCATCAAAGACATAACACAGCATTTCAACAAAATTCCTAAATCAGAACAAAAGATCGACCACGCGAAAATCTTTGCCTCAACCATAGTTATCAGACCCGGACTCAACATTGTCCCAGCTCAATGGGTCATTGGATCAAAGGGTTAAGGCCCCTGAGGGCGAGCGCGAAGCAAATCTCAGGACCATGGATCAACCTAAACATCCAAACAACAACGTCGACTTCTCTTTTTATGACACTATCCTCATCCAAGTCGTTCCCTTTGACAAAATTCATCCATCCTTGGATAAGCAGGCCATCCGTTTCCATGTCTTGAACAACATCTGGTATTCCCTCCCTGTCATGTCGTACACAGACACATTGATTCCCTCGTCCATGTCCTTGACCTCCTCGCTGCTCATGATTGGGACCAGGAACCGTTCATAGTTTGTGAGCGTGAAAGAAAAACGACTTAGACGACGATCAATATCACTTAATGTCAATCTTCGCGAGAAAGGCGCGCTGCATTCTCTAATACTCTCTGGTTCAATGTTTGGGATCCGTGGCCTCAAGGCGATATGACCAGGCAGTACTACTAGTTGTTCACCTTGAACATTAGGGATAATAATTCTTGGCACAGGGACTACGGGTTTTGGTGGTTCAGGGGATGTGATCTCTGGTCGTCGATATTTAATTCTTGATTTCTTGATTGCCAGTAAGAGTTGTTCATGTTCCTTCTAAGTGAGTTTGGCACGGCCCATATCCACGAGGATTTTGGCCCCGTTCATCAATTCTTCGTCTAAATGATTAAATTTTACAGGCCTTCCTGACATGATCAACAAGTCACAAAAGACTGAAAACGAAACAAAGAGATGCTTGATTGGGAGTATTATTATTTATAGGTATGTGTAAGATTTGAGTCCGAGCAGTCAGATCTCAGGACGAAGATGATATTCTTGTCGAAGATCCCTTTCGTTGTCGGAAAATAATGGATCAACGAATCAGATCAGTCATCGAAGAACATGACCCCTCGTCTGAAGTGATATTCTTGAAGTAATGGAGTGGCGTCGGGATCGACACGGGAATGACAACAACGACATGTTCGTCGGAGAAGGTGGCAGTGGTGATAGGGGTAGTAAAGTGTCACGGGTTAGATTTTCACAACCCGTGTGACACTCAAACTACTCACGCCTTCGCTTGAGCTCAGCCAAACTCGAACACCAAGAGGCCTCGTAAGAACTCGTAAGTGAGAATGAGAACTTGAACACGCTTTGAGAGTAAAGAACATTTTCTATTGCACTCGGGTTTTTTGTAGCTTTCTTTGGTCCGCCATTCTCTTTCTTACTCGACCTGCTCTGATACCAACTTGTCAAGGGGTTAGATTCTCACAACCCGTGCCGCACTCAAACGAAGGGTGCGAGTAGTTTGAGTGACGCACGGGTTGTGAGAATCTAACCCAGTGACAAAAGACTAGGGCGACGGATACTAGGAAGATTGAAAAGATTTGGAGATTAACCTAGATAAATAAATAGGTTAAAAAGATAAGATCGGAAAAAAATGATTTTTTAAAAATATATCTCGTAAATAAAAAAAGAATATAATTTATCAATGATTAATTGATGATTTTTTTTACACATATTTGGAGAAGGTCAATGATTGTAAGTAACCAGATACATAGTGAATTACTGATGAGATTAATTAGGAGTGAACAATGAAGCTTTGTATTTATTCAAGAGACAAGATCTTATGCAGGACCATTGTGTTCACCAACGTCATTGGTTAGTTTTAACTTCCATGTGCTCTCAGCGTCCACCCCATGGTATCACAATTCACGTGCGTGTTTGATGGGTGATTGTTATCCCCGGTCCCAAAATGATTCTTTTCAATGATCAACATAATCTTAAAAAGTCGACATGGTGAGCTATTTATATTGAGTTGTTTTCAAACAATCAATAAACATTTTGTCCTGAGAGTGATACAGTAGTGATGCCGTTTCATTTAAAACATAGCAATTTCAGAATTGATGTTATCCATCACATATTATGATCAACTTCCTTCTTAATTATTCATGCTTTCGAAATCTTCATCATAAGATATAGGAGTAATAAAACTTATATTATAGTCGCTATTTTATATTCTTTCCGTCTCATATTTATTAAAACGTTTTGATCCGACTCAAAAATTTATGCGAGTCTTAAAAATATGTGAATTTTACTGAAGAAAAAATATTTTTTTGATGATAGTGGGGGATTTATGTGAAAGAAGACATTAGTGTATTATAACAGATGAGATTGATTTGATATTTTTTTTATTAAAAAATTATCAAAAAAATATTATAATTTTTTTGAGATTGATTAAATAAAAAATATTACGGGATCAAGGGATTACTTCTCTATTGCATTTTTTTGCAACATTGATTGAATGATGATTAAGAAATCATTAGCTATAACTGATTACGGAATATTAAATGATTACAATTTTGAAAATTATAATAAATTATTAATTGATCGATTATGATTGTGGGGGATTTGAAATCAAAATCGATGAAAATCGGGTGAATTAATCAAATTGATCCCATTACCAGATTATCCTTGGTCAATACACATACTGATCAAACCCATATTTTAAATTTTAATATTTTTTCTGGTGAAACCAATAATATGATCCCAAGAAACCTATTCTAATCAAGATTCAATACTTGCATCAACTGGTCGTAGTCAAAGACCACACCGCCCCTCCTCCTCCTCGCCGTCGCCGTCCCCACCGTCTCATCGCCGCCAATCATCGACGATGCATTCGAATCACTTGCTGCTCGAGGAGCCGATTCGCATGGCTTCGATCCTCGAGCCATCGAAACCCGTGAGTTCATCAAATCGCACTCTCAATTCATCGAAAACAGTTGAATTCGGCGTAGAATTTTGGTTCTGAGATTTCGTACATGAATTGGAGTATTTTGATATCGAGTTCAAACGAATGATCTATGATCTGAGATTGACGAGGTGAGGATGAAGCTGTTGCTCTATGTTTTTTTTTGTTTTGTTGTGTTTTTTTGAAGAATTTTTTTCCGGCGATGACGAAGATCGTCGGTACGCTCGGTCCGCGGTCCGAATCGGTCGAGATCATATCTAGTTTGCTCAAGGCTGGAATGTCAGGTGCTGTGTTTTGAGTCTTGTTATGTGATTTTTAGTGTGTGATTGTGGAGAGTCTGAGTTTTGAATTTTGATGTTGATTGATGTTACTTTGTGTGGATGATTGTGCAGTGGCTAGATTTGATTTCTCGTGCGGAGGCGCTGAGATGCATCAGAAGATCCTGGAGAATTTGAGGGTGGCTGTCAAGAGCACGAAGAAGCTCTGCGCGGTATGGAATCGTTAAAGAGTTTTGCAATCCTTGGCATGTTAAATGGAGTGTTCATTGTGTCTAGTATTTGGATGCTGAAAGAAAAATTTGCTACCTTGAAATTCAAAGCTCAAGGCAAATTGATACCTTGAAATTCAAAGGTTGAGGTTATGTTCCATGGAATGATCCATCTAGATTATTAGAAGCAAGCTATATATTAATTTTTGTCCCTTGAAATGATGGGATAACTACGACATTGTATTTATCTTAAGGCCAAGTTTTGTTTTCTGTGCGTACTCAGGTTATGCTGGACACTGTTGGTCCCGAGCTACAAGTTGTCAACAAAACTGGACAAGCTATATCACTTAAGGAGAATGATATTGTTACGCTCACTCCAAACCTCGAGTTAGAAGCCTCTTCAGAGCTATTACCCATCAATTTTAGCGGGCTTTCCAAGGTCATTCAATGAATCATGCAGATTATATATTTTGGCCCTGTGGAAAATGCTTTATTTGACTTGTTAATGTCATAACAGATTTTATCTCATTTCAGGCTGTCAAAAAGGGAGATACCATTTTTATGGGCAAGTACCTGTTTACTGGGAGCGAGACTACATCTGTTTGGCTTGAGGTAAGGGGTAGTAATATTGGTATTTGAGACAGGATCACTTTTCAGCGTGTTGTTAACCTCACTGCCCGAGTTATAGCTATGTAGTTAATTTCAACAAAACAGACGTTTCTGGACTTATCACCGAGTCTGTGACAAAGACTCACATATTCAGATTATTTTTAGATTCAGTCTCATTTGCCTTGTGAATGAACGTTGCTTTTTAATACATGGAAGCTGCTCAAGGAACCAAGGGCAGTGTTTCCTTTCTGTGGAAATGTGAACGTGCATTAATGTTATGTTTAAACCTCCCTCCTCCTTTTCTGCTTCGTCATGGTATTGGGTGTTTCTGTTGAACATTGGCCCTGTTAATGCATCAGAATGTGGTTTCTCTGAGCAGGTTTCTGAGGTGAAGGGAGATGATGTGGTTTGTGTTATTAAAAATACTGCCACATTGGATGGGGTATTGTTCACTTTGCATGCTTCTCAAGTACGTATTGACCTGCCCACCCTCTCGGACAATGACAAAGAGGTGAGTTTTTGTCGATAAAGCCTTCTAAAAATTTCACCATCTAAAAGGAAGTATTTGAGCCATGTGGATTTGATTGTTTTCATAAGGTTGTATAGCCTCTAAGCAAACCCCATTTTTGGCATTGCCATGGCCATCTCGGTAAAGGTTGACAATTCATGTGCCAAACACTATCTCTTGGCATAACGACCGGATATCCACCCTGTCAACTAGAAAGAAGATGATAAAGTGTTCTAGGGGATGATTTTCTTTCTCTCTTTTTTTTTTTTGATGAGAAAGTTACAATGACTATTATGTCTTAACAAGTTCTGTCATGAATTCAGACTCTTTTCTTCAAAACTAGCTGGAGGTCTGATTACCGAAACACATAATTCATGGACTTTCACCTGATTATATGACTGGCATCCTTCATACTAATTAGATAAAGAAAGAAAACTCCACAATGCAATCAGTTGTAATTTTCTAATGCCAAACTTATTTTTTCAAGTATTTTACTTGTTTAATTCTGTAGACGATTGAACTTGAACACAATCGTAACTTAGCAATCAGAGTTCTTTGATGTATATTTGCAATGATTACTTTGGCCTTCTGAGTTTAAAACTCTCTCACAGCTTGGTTTATGCATTATGAATTGTTACTCAGGCTATATCCTCTTGGGGTGCTCAAAATAAAATTGACTTCCTGTCCCTCTCTTACACGCGGCATGCAGAAGACGTTCGGCAAGTATGGAAATACCATCCTGTTCATTTAGTTATCTTAGTTTAACTATCCTTTCTCCATATCTATTTATGCTTACTGTTTTTCTTCTACAGACACGCGAGTTTCTGTCAAAGTTGGGAGACCTTAGTCAGACTCAAATTTTTGCCAAGATTGAAAATATTGAGGTGAGAAAGAGTGATTACTCAGATGAATATTTTACTTGCTCCAGCATTTTATCTTTCCTTATTGCTAGATCATGCTGCTTACTTTTGGATCTTCTACTCTGAACATTTTTTCTTAATTAGTACGGTATTGCCCACCTATATTGATAAGATGTCACTTTATTGTGAAATCTCGATAGCAGGGCATCTTCGTAGATACAATCTTTTTGTTGTGTCTTGTTTTGTCACTTACGTTGACGATTCAAGAATTCTTGTTGTTGCATTCAACTCTGATTGTTAAGATTTTTGCATGGTCCAGGGCCTGACTCATTTTGATGAAATTCTACAAGAAGCTGATGGTATCATTCTCTCTCGTGGAAACTTGGGAATAGATCTCCCTCCTGAGAAGGTTGGCGTATTATTAGTATTTAGTTACGCACATTGATGTATGGTATATGCTTTTAGGCACTCTATTTTCTACTTTGCAGTTTACAAGAATAGATTTCAGAGACTAGCTTTCGCTCTATATTTTTATTGTAATTACTGCTTACCACAATCGGAACTGCATTGTATGATTCTAGTACCGTATCCATATACCTTTTGGTGCTTGGCTGCAGCTGTATACCTTTCTGTGCTTGACTGCAGCAATTTTTTCCTCTTCTTTGAAGGTGTTTTTGTTCCAAAAGGCTGCCTTGTACAAGTGTAATATGGCTGGAAAGCCAGCAGTGGTTACTCGTGTTGTGGACAGCATGACAAATAACCTCAGGCCTACTCGTGCCGAGGCAACCGATGTTGCAAATGCTGTGTTGGATGGTCTGTTGTCTATTCTAATCTCACATACAATCTTTACTTTATGGCAATGCTCGTTTACTGTCTTCCCATAATACACTCAAGACACTTTATTCCTAGTAGGCTGGTGGCACATCTGCAGCGTATCCTTCCCTATTATGTAATCTTTACGTATTTCAATCAAGTGACACCTTTTTCTCCTACTGATGGGATGCAGGAAGCGATGCAATCCTTCTTGGTGCTGAGACATTTCGGGGCTTATACCCAGTTGAAACCATAT